>JAULAV010004274.1:0-25000 GCA_030789695.1 Scilla litardierei | reverse complement strand
ACATAGCAAAATCAAGTAGCTAAACGTAAAATAGGCATTATTATAGAAATGTTTATATATTTTTGGGCAAACGAAAATAGGCATTATTATAGAAATGTTTATATATTTTTGGGCAAATGATATTCATATTACATGATATCTTATTATCAGAATATCGTCATTATTCTGTACAATAAGTTTCCATACACTTTGTTATTTTCGGATGTTTCGTTATTTTCTTACTCTACACATATTTAGGTGTGTATGTTGTATGCTTGATTCTATACCAACCACTTTCAAACTTGATCCACAATCATTAAGGTGTATTTTCTTAGCTATTCTCATTCACAAAAAGGAAACAAGTGCTTCTAGCCATAAACTAGATAGTTTATTGTGTCAACAAATATTACTTTCTCTAAGGTACTTTCTTATGGAGCACATTTCATACATGTTCTTTCTTGTTCTTCAAAACGAGTCAAGTGCAGAAACTAACTCTTCATGTATGATAAAGACTGATATGTAATACAATCAAGAAAAGATAGTGTAGTTGTATCCTAAACATCCCCATGGATTTATTCATATGTTAACTTTTGATGTCATACTTATTTGTATCGAGCCCGCTCCAACTTCTTCAATGATTGAGTCTTCGGATCATCCTGATCTTGATGTACCGATTGTGGTGTGCAAAGATAAACATAGTTGCACAGCTCATCTCTTATATAAATCAGTACACTTTACACATCTTATTTCTAGTTATTGTGCTCTTATATCTTCTATTGACTCTCACCCTATTTCTAATTCCTTATTAGAAAATCTTGCACCATCGAATGATAGCATTAAAGAATAACAATGTTGGGAATTTGGTTACGCTCACTCCTGGTGAGTTTAATATATGGTGCAAATAGGTGTGCACTATGAAGCAAAATCTTCATAGCACATTGACTCAATTAAAAGCAAGATTAGTGACCAAATGATATTTTTAGGTATAAGACAGACTATTTGGACATGTTCTCTCAAGTAGCTAAAATGATTTTCGTTCAACTTCTTATATCGCTTGTAGCTACTTATCATTAACACTTACATCAGCTCAATATTAAAAACGTATTTGTTCATAACGTTCCTAATGATAAAGTTTACATGGAGCAACTATCAGGGGTTGTTGATCCAAAAGAGCTTGTAAAGGTTTGTCGGTTGAAGCAATTTTCAAATGTATTGTCTGAAAAATTTTCTAGTGGTTTAGTATTTTGGCCCGCATATAGTTAAGAAAGATTACTGATGTGGATCCAATTTCAATTTGGATTCAAATTAGTATTTGAGTGTTTTAGAATCTATTTTAATGATTTTTGAGTCTTTTTAGAATTTATTATTCAAATCTTTATATAGTTTCTTTTTCAAACAAATTTGAATTTTTAGAGTTTTCTTTTTAAAAGAGTTCGAGTCTTTTGACTTTTGTGTTCTAATGAACTTTTATTTTATTTAAGAGTCCTTATTTGAATCTATTAGTAGATTGAGTATGCGTCAAATTAATCTTTTATTTTACATATAAATATGGCTTTGTATTCAACTTTTTAGTTATAATGATTTATTGCATAAATTTAGAAATATGTAAACTTATGTTTGCCAATTAAAATTTTGAGTGTGAGAAGCTCGAGAGTGAGCTTAGTTGCATGGATGTGAGGTCCAAACAATCTTCATGCGCGAAGCATGGGAGTTGATAATCGTCAAATTCCTATGATGAGAACCCCTATCAAATCCTTAGTTTCTTCTTTCCTAATTTTTTCATCATAATTTTCCACTTTCGTCATGCATCAATTTCTTAGTTTTCTTTCGAGTACATCAAGAAAAGTGTACCTTATTGATTGTTAGTGTTAACGACATAGTAACAAGGGATGATAACGATGAAAGGATCATAGCATTGAACGTGTACTTACGAGTACGTAGTGCCAGTTTCAGACTAAGAATCTTAAACCTTTGCATTACTTCCTTAGTATAAAAGTAGCTAGATAATGAGAAGGGATTATGTTATCACAGATGAAATATGTGCAGGATCTTTCAAAAATCAGGTTATACAGATACTGATAAGTTAGCTCTCATATGAATCCAAAGCCTAAGTAACTGCCACATAATGAAAAGCTATTGGATGATCCCAAGCGATACATGATGGTAGTGGAAAAAATGAACTATCTCATTTGACTTGGCCAGCCATTGTATATCCAATTAGTGTAGTCACTTAGTTCATATCAACTTCACGAACAGTTTATTAGGAAGCTGCACTCAGGATGGTTTACTATCTGAAGGATGCAACAAACAAAGGAATCATATATTTATACTATAGGCATAGTAAAGTTGCTGCTTTTCCAGATTTTGATTAGACATGATCACATATTGGCATGATATTCATCGCATGTTACCATGTATTTGTTGGTGGTTACTTTGCGGCATTAAAGAGTAAGAAATAAGATGTTATTTCTCGATCAATTGCAAAATCAAAGTTTCGGGTCATGGCGAATGTCATTTGTGAGTTAGTCTGAATCCAGGATCTTATAACAAAACTACAGTTCAAAGTTTCATTGATTATGTTGCTATACTGTAGTACTAAGATAATTTATATTGGAAAGAATCATGTCTTTTATGAGCAATGGTTTAAATATCATATACAGGGATATACAGGGATCGTATCAGATAACTAATTTTTATATCAGATATTATATATCGAGTGATATATTGGGGATATACATCAATATCAGGTTGCCCTTATTGGATATTATAACTATACAAATCTTAATACCTAAAGAGTAGTTATAACATCTTTATTTATCCATATTTGATTATATCATAAAAATAACATCAATATGATCAAAAAATGTCACTAATAAATGGATCATGTCATGTTCGCAATAATAGAAGAAGCAGCAGGAGCAATAACAATATCAGTCAGCAAAGCTGTAAAAGAAGTTAATAAAGCAGTAGCCAAATCAACAATAGAAGAAAAAAACTGCAGCAGTTGATACCTTTAGAAGAAGAAGAGTACATCAGTAAATGAATAAGCAATGATAGCAACAATAGTAAGCTATAACAGAAGAAGTGATCGTAGGAGAAGAAGAAGAAGAAAATTTCAATAGAAGAAGCAACAGTAGTGACAGCAGCAATGGCAAAAGCTAGCAACATCAGCAGTAGCAAAGGCAAAAGCTAGCAACATAAGAAAAAAAGAAGTAACTGTAGAAGGAGAAGAAAAAGAAGCAAACTTAAATTAAGAAGAAGAAGAAAAGAATAATAATAATCAACATCAAATGTAGTAGCAGAAGTCAAAACCCCTAAAAATTGAAGCAAACTTTTTCAGAAAATTAAACACTCAAAATTTAAAAACTTACATGAGAAGGTGCAATTATAATGTATTTTGATCGAATCTATTTTTCACTCGTTTTATTTCCTTCGTTTCTCTTTCGCCCAACGTGATCACAAGTCATAATTAAGTTTTTGCTCTTCAGCCGCAACTTGCAAGAGTTTAAAAATCAAAGCTAATTAGGTTTAGTTTGATTTTGATCCAAACCGGGTTACAAGTTTAAATATACATATCAACCGAGATATTGGGCGATATAAGATCAGTTTTTAAAACACGATATTTCAAGGCATATCGTATCGTTTGGGACCCAATGCCGATATATTAGCCAATATATCGACCGTATTAGCATATATTTAAATCGGTGTTTATGAGCATATGAATCATATCGAAGTTGATTATTATCTGATATGAAAAAAGGGGGTTGAAAACAAGATAGTGGAGACTCTTCATGTAGCTTTGATGAATCAATTAGCAAATTTATTCCACAAGCCACTTGATGATTTCCGTATCAATTTTATAAAGGACGATTTGCGTAAAATTGAGTTGCAATATCACTATATATAAATAAAGTA
This sequence comes from Scilla litardierei, assembly GCA_030789695.1. NCBI lineage: Eukaryota > Viridiplantae > Streptophyta > Magnoliopsida > Asparagales > Asparagaceae > Scilla > Scilla litardierei. The sequence continues at coordinate 21,106 of JAULAV010004274.1, read as the reverse complement.
TCGGGTTGAGAGATGATTAACTTTCTAACCATTTTGTTCCAAACTTCCTCTACTCAAATTCCAAATTGAGAAAGGATAAGACATAATTAGTAATTAAAGATATCTAAATAAATGGTTAAAAACATTTTGCCAACAAAACAATGAGTAAATAATTAACTTCTACACATTGTATGCAGAGGATATTATAATTTCGCATTCCATCAGAAGCCCTCCAGGAATTACCAATAGATAATTTCGGAGGCACTTCCAATGAGGTACACAGATCACAGGCCAGTGCCTCCAAATATTATATGGTAACAAGCCTAACTTTTCCTTGCATAACCATGAATAAATTAAGAATTTAAGTGACTTTTCTATGCTGGAAATTTCCCCTCAATATCACTTCCCAGCACAACTGCATTAAACTTGATAGAAATGTGAAAAACTCTTCTCCTTAGCAAAAGGAGTAAAAAATATTAACGAATTGTTTTAGCATGGTCCACAATTTCAAAACCCGAAAAATTTAAATTGGTCTACAATTTTGCAGAAGTAGAATAGAAAAGTATGGACCAATGACGTAAAATGCGGTTTCATTAAGACTTTGTTTCGAGAGCTAATAGTGCATATGTAGTTAATGTGCCGCATAAGCTAATTACACGTATTATGCAAAAAGAAATTTTAAGTATATATCCATGTAATTTTAATAATACGTAAACATATTAAACATCAATAAATTTCTAAAACTTAAAGAAAATCAGAAAAAAAATCTTTTAAAGTTATAAAAATGGATAAAACCTATTATAATGTGAATATAAGCAATGTAGGCCATTGTAATCGAACTATAACATAATTAATACAAACATTATTAAACTGTGAAAATAATAACATACACACAAGTAATAAAAAACAATAACAAAATTAAAGAACTTTTATCTTTGCACTAGTGATAACAATCTAATTACACAATATATACAAGAAATAGAGAGGAAGGACGCACAAGAGAGGGGGAAAGACAGGAAAAATGAGAGAGAGTGAGAGAGTGAGAGAGTGAGAGGAAAAAAGAGGAGACAAAAAAATGAGTAATGTTTTGATTTAGGGTCTTTTAGATAAGATTTGGGTTGGATTTTTGGTTTCCTCTCCTACTTTTATAAACCTGACCTGACCTGGTGGAATTATAAGCCCACATAATTGGGTTATGGGGACGGCTAGCCCAAATAGCCGGATTATGCGGTATGCAGATGCATAAGCAGTGGCATAGTCCTTGTTTTTTAACACTGGTCCAGAGAAACTAGATAGATCACAAAAATGTCCTGTCATGTATCCTGTTATCACTTTACTGTTATCCCACTGGTTGTGATTTGGTGCTTCATCAGGTTTTTTTTTAAAATACTTAATTAACTTTTGGCTTCCTCTTCATGGAAAGGTTCTTTAGCCTCAGATAATCCAAGATTTCTGTGTGATACTGGTTATTGTTTGTTGGGAAAACCCCCACAACAGTTCATCCTCCACCAATCTCGTTCAAAATTACATAAACAAAAAGGAGATAACCCTTGTCCAAAAGGGTCCAAAATACATAGAGTATTTTGTATAAATTATCAGAGTAAACAAGGCCAATGCTGGTACTAGCAGAAGAAATAATGCTCATGTTGAAGAGCCTTAGCAGTAGAAAGGATGGTGAAAATGACTGAAAATTTGACTTGAAAACTTAGTTTATGTGTATTTACCTCATATATCTGAAAAAAAAACATATATATGATTCCTAAACAGTTCAGTTACTTATACAAGTACTTCCAACTCAACTAAAGTTTGACTGAAAATTTGACTTGGAAACTTAGTTTATGTGTATTTACCTCATATATCTGAAAGAACCAACATATATATGACTCCTAAACAGTTCAGTTACATACAAGTACTTCCAACTCAACTAAAGCAGTGCATGCAAAACAGCTTTTATGCTATCATAATTTATTTAACTATTACATATTTAATTTGAGAAGTCCAATAATAAGTAAAAACTTTTACAAGATTTCAGAACAAGGCAGATCATGTAAAACAACAAAACTTCCATGTCAGAGAAAAAAGGGAGATCTGGTGTTCTTCATCATATGGCTGTTTGCTGCAATATAGCATATAAGTTTATTGATCTGGAATACATTGATTTGGAAGTTTGTTAATAGAATATATCATAATCAACAATGTCAGGCAGCCAAATAAAGTTAAATAATACAGTTTAGACTAAACTCACACCAGATAGAAAATATAATACAACTTCAAGAAACATATGAAAAAGGAGGAAAAACTAGAGCATATACAGGCATCGTTTCACCTTTGCATTCAAGTTTTTAGCATGTTCTGATAGATAACTTAATTCTTGTGCCAAAACATACCCAATGAGTTCTTTTGTAGTCACCCTTGTCAGGTCCAATCCCCCATGTGTTTTTGGATCATTTTCATTATACTCTTGAACATAAACAAAGAATTTCCGAGCTCTTCGCTTCTCAAACAATCCCATCAATGGAGATTTAAGAGCCTCCATATCGGTTGCAGGCACCTTATGGATCTGTTCCAGATAGATATTGAGAGCAGATTTGTTTTAGGACTCCTTTGCACCCAAGAGTAATAACAAATATGAAAAACTAAATAACCATAAGAAAGCTAATGACACAGGCAAAGATGGAGTTGGTGCAGAAAGGCTACCTTGCCTTTATTGAAGACATAGCTCCCATCTACCACTTTGAAGGACAGGTATTTTGTTACATTTGTGTGAATGAGAACGCGAACCAAGGTACCATTTGCCATCATGAACTATCCAGACAACATTTCAGTATTGTAAATTTACATGCAATGCTATTATACATGAATAAATGAACAATACACATTGCTCTACTGGAAGGAGAATTGGTAGATAATCAAGCATATAATAAACTCATAAAGATCATAATTAATTGCTAAATACTGAATTAAGAAAAAAGGAAAGATATTGACCCGCTACATTCTTCTTAGCATTATTCTCAACAAAAGCTAGTATCAGAAAGACCTCAACTTAAAGATTTATCCATCAATTATCCACTAGTTTGTTATCAATATGTATTCTAATCTCCAAACTCCAATCATCTTAAACATAGAGAAATTCGTTTTTTTTTGTGTTAGAATGATGTAGCGAAAATGGCAAGCATCTTATTTCAAATGCAATGAGAATGTTTTAAGTCAAACTCTATCAGTAGTTATTCCATGGAATTAGTGATTGGGGATCGAACCAGGGTTATTTCCTTTGTGCATGTCTGTGCATGTGTTTTCTTTTCTTTTTAATCTTCTTATTTTTTGTTTTTATTTTATTTTAATTTTTAAGTTTTTTTGGGGGGAAGGGGTTGTGGGAGGTTATCCCCACCCCCCCCCCCCCTCCCGCATTTGGGGGGGGGAGGGGGGGCAATCACGTGTATTTTAAAGCACATAAAAAAGAAGAAAGAAAGAAAACCCCCGCAAAATGGAAAACTGAATAACGAAACAAGTCTAAGATTTGAACAATTGCATGCGGCATGGAAAAGACAATGAAGAAATATTTCTTTGGTATCCCTGATAACCTGCCTGACTGACCATAAAAAATGTTATACAAGGATATTTCAAAAAACTTTTCAAAGTCTTCCATTGCATGCAAAGAAACACTTCAAAGTTTATCCCCCTTCGGGATTAAGCAAAAAATGGGGGAGAAGGGTTGTGGCAAATTATAAACTGTATGCAACTTGCACGCACTATCTTCCTCCAGAAGAGCAAATCACTTCATGCACGTTACACTCAAATAAATTGATTTTATGGTCAATGATTTTCAATCAAACAACTAAATGCAAAAAGGAATATGCAGCAACAAAAAATGAATATGATACCTTTGGAATCATATCAACATTATAATCTCTGCTTGAACCCAAATTTGCCGGAGGTTTATCATTTCCTCTGAACCTTGCCCAAAGCTGCAGAATAAAGGACGTCTTAGAAAAGAAAAGGAAGAATATTTGCATTAATCAAACTGGAAATCAAATCAACACTTGCTTGCATGAAACGACAGCCTCAATATAAGGTTGGTAGTACAAACTAAAAACTACGAATTCGAATTGGTTAGTATACACTAGCAACAACTTGTGCTATGTAATAAGAATGGGGCTGGGAATCATAGAGACAATTCGATCTCAACATTGTGTTAAAAAAATTGCATCACATACGCTGCCCGTTGCTTCCTTACCTGGATGAGATTGAGTGATGTTGATTCTCCTCCATAATAATCATTCTTGTCCATATGTAAGACCTGATTCATAATTAAGATAGCAAAATTCAGTATATTTGTAAGCAATCCATATTTAATTTGCTACCAATTATATCATATAGAGTTCCTTCTATTATAATATATCATTCCATAAAAAGAACACTGGGTAAGCACATTGACTTACAACCAACGCATCGCATACAAAGCAACATTAATGGTAAAAACATTTTCCAACCAGTCCACATTGGTCTAATTAAATTTTTTTTTTTTTTTGTGTGGGTGGGGGGGGGGGGACCTTCTCTGCATCTATATTAAAAAGAAGAATTAAGAATTATGCTGAAGCATGAGTGATTAAATCAACAAATATTTTGGTTATGAGTACAAAAATATGGCATTGCAAGTTGCAATGAGAATTATATACCATCCAACATTCCAATGTCCCTGTTAGCCAAGATCCAACTTTTGCACTTTAAAAAACAAAATAAAATATAGATTTCAACTTTCAAATTCCAATGTCCCTGTTAACCACCCATTTCGCATATTACTCCAATATGCAATATTCAAAGACAACTTACCCTCATAAAAAATTATTAAAACATCCACTCCAATGATTTAAAAAATCGATAAAAAAAACAAACATACTTTATCAATGACATCGGATATCAAGATCGAGAGACCGACATAAATGAAAGACAATGACCCACGTAAAAGGATAAATGAACGAATGATCAATCCAAAATCCGAACTTGGATCAAATCTCTTTATTAAATCCAGCAACAACAAAAAATGCGTCCAAGTTTGTAAGGGGTGAGGCTACAAGAGACCTTGAGGCGATCGACAGAGAGAAGGCCGCTGAGAATGCATTCCTTGAGACCAGTCCCCAGCACGATCACATCATACTCTTCATCCATGGCGATCGAGAGAAAGAGAAAGAGAGAGCGAGCAAACGAGCAGAGAGAAATGAAGAGAGAGATTGGGAGGGCGTTGATCTCCTTTATTTATGGCGTCGTTTGCATCACGGTTTGGTAGAGTTTGGGCCAAACCATATTTTTTGATAGGACCACATTTGTATGTTAAAAATGTTTGGATAAAGAGCAACCATAGCAATCGCACATTGTATCCTTTTATTCATTCATAGTATACGAGGTTACATATAGTAGCCCAGGGGTTCACCCCCACTACATGGTAGTGGGGTGTTATGGTGGATAATAAGGGAGTGGAGACCATAAGTCTCCCTCACTCATAACACTCTCCATTATCCATCCATTACCTTGGACTTAGCATATGAATGCTTCAGGATCCATGATGCTAATCGGGTGGATACTTCTGGATCCAGAGTAAACATGTGTGCCTCGTTAAAACCTTAGCTGTGGAAAACCCAGTAGAAAAAACCAACAGTCTTAAGGAACTCCCCCCGATCCGTACAAGCTTCAGGCTTGTAGGTCTCTCAGCTGTCTCATCACGATTCCTTTTACAAGCTTTACAAAAGTACATCTAGGCAGAGCCTTAGTGAACAAGTCAGCTAAATTATTACAAGACTGGATCTGATGTACTTCGACTTGCTTCTCCTCTTGTAGGTCGTGCGTATAGAAGAACTTAGGAGATATGTGCTTCGTCTCGTCGCCCTTGATGAAACCAATCTGTAGTTGAGCTATGCAGGCTGCATTGTCCTCAAATATCGTGGTTGGCTCAAGATCACCAGTCTTCAGGCCGGTAGTCACTAAGATGTGATGAATGACTGAACGAAGCCATACACATTCTTTGCTTGCTTCATAGATCGCGATGAACTCGGAATGGTTGGAAGAGATTGCTGTAGTGGTTTGCTTCACAGATTTCCAGGAGATGGTTGTACTACTGTATGTGAACACAAAACCAGTTTGTGATTTCTCGGTGTGAGGATCAGACATGTAACCTGCATCTGCATAACCAATTAAAGTGGGAGATCCACCTTTAGGAAATATAATTCCAGGTCAATTGACCCTTGGAGGTAGCGCAAAAACTGTTTAACTCTGTTCCAGTGGCGCTTTGTGGGCGCTGCACTATATCTGGCTAGAAGATTCACTGAGAACGATATATCGGGACGCGTACAGTTAGCCAGATATAGAAGTGCTCCAATGGCACTAAGGTAAGGTACTTCAGGACCTAACATCCCCCCTCTCTTCCAGCGAACGGAAGGGGTCCTTATGTACATCTAAGGATCTAACGACCATTGGTGTACTTAGAGGATAACATTTATCCATTAGGAATTTTTTTCAGTAATTTCCTTGTATATGTAGATTGGTGTAACAGGATACCACCACGTAGGTGTTCGATCTGTAAGCCAAGACAATACTTTGTTTTGCCTAGGTCTTTCATTTCAAAAGTATTCTTTATGCTTGCAGATATCTCAGCGATCTCTGCAGGAGATCCAATGAGATTTAAGTCGTCCACATAAATGGCGACTATAACAAATCCTGTTCCAGATCTTTTAATAAAGATACATGGGTAGACTTCATTATTGGTGAAACCTTGCTGCGCAAGAAAATCACTCAGTCTGTTAGACCACATTTTACCTGATTGCTTAAGACCATATAATGATCTTTGAAGCCTTACAGAGTAGACGTCCCGAGGTCTCTCTGCTATCTCCGGAGGTAATTTATATCCGTCAGGGAGTTTCATATAGATATCTTTATCTATATTGCCATATAGATATGCAGTCACAACATCCATGAGCTGCATTTCTAGGCTTTCTAGAGTGATAGTCTTAATAAAAATCGGCACGTGATCGCATCCATAACAGAGGAATATGTTTGTTCATAATCTATCCCCGGTCGTTGGGAAAATCCTTGTGCTACAAGCTGTGCTTTGTATCGTACGATCTCGTTATTTTCATTTCTTTTTCTGATAAAAACCCACTTATAACCCACATGTTTTACACCTTCAGGTGTTTGGACTACTGGTCCAAAAACTTCACGTTTCAAGAGTGAGTCCAGCTCTACTCCTATTGCATCTTCCACTTTGGCCCATCATCTCTGCGTTTATGTTCCGTAAGAGATCTTGGTTCGATGTCATCGTCGTATTCAGCTACGTGCACGGTAATATTGAACGCAAAGTCGTCGTCAACGATAGTGCTTTTTTATCCAGTACCTCCCCAGTACGTACAAAATTTAATGATGTTTCTCCTATAGTTTCCTCTTTAGGGGAATGTAGGAGGGGAGAGGTAGCTGGTCTGAGCTCAGCATCCTATATAGGGTTCATCTTTATTTCTCCAGGATTTTTTCTTTTTCGAGGAGCTTTGTCCTTCAACCTGGTGGGTGTCCTCTCTTCAATTGAGGTACAGCCGATTATGCTGCCGGTAGATTGCATCCATCTTTGGAGATGTCAATCCTAGTTGGCGTATTGGCAGCAGGGACGTGTGATCTGACAATCTTCTGGTTGTCAGTAAAATTATCTGGTAATAAATGTACTGTATTCTGAAGATGAAGGATCTTAAGGATCTCATCGTCACATTGACTAGTACGCGGATCATAATGAGACAAAGTCTTTGTGTCCCAAAAAATGGTCTCAAAAGCTTCTAGCTTCTTAGACTGTGTGCCTAGTTTTGGAAAAACATTTTCATCAAACTCACAGTCATCAAGATGTGCCTTAAATGCGTCACCCGTCAGGGGTTCAAGATATCTAATTATAGAGGGTGAATCAAACCCTATATAGATACCCAAACGATGCTATGGACCTATTTTGGTCCTGTGAGGTGGTGCAATGGGGACGAAGATTGCACAACCAAACACTCTCAAATGAGAGATATTCGGAGGTGCACCATACGCTAGCTGCATCGACGATAAAATATGGCCACCAGAGGGCTGTATTCTGATAAGCGATGCGGCATGCAATATGGCATGTCCCCAAGCATTAACAGGCAACTGTGATTGTATCAGCAATTGTAACGGTCGCTTTCCGACCTTATGAATTTTCTGCGTGCACGTGTTTTAACGTGCACGTATTTTATTTGGCTATTCCTGAGTTCCGAAATGTGCGATGTGATATGCCATTGTGATCGTTTGGGAGTGTAGAATTTTATAGTAATGTTTGGGAACGCCGTTTCGCGGTTCGTTTTCTCGCAAAACGATTTTGAACGATAAGGGCGTTTTAGTCATTTGACTCAAAACACCGTTTCCAATTTTACGTTAATTTTTGGTAGGTGTTACGCACGATCAGGCTCCGTAGATTTGTGCGTCTCGTCTCCACGATCGTCCCGGTATTTTCGGATTATTTTTCTGACGTCCGGTTTGAGAGATATCGCTCGGATAAACCTCGACCGTCGATTTTTCCCCAATCAGATTCGAAATTCGAATTGTTAGCCAAATCTGGCAAAATATCTTATTTAAATCGTTTTAAATCTTTCCTAAACTGCCTATTCTATTGACCCCTAGACTTACCCCAAATTATACCTCCTCTAACCCAATATCTCCCCCCTTTTAGCTATAATTCCATAGATATATATCACTACACATTATTATTATAATAATCTTAACCCTAATCTTAACCTAAACCCTAACCTAATACCCTTTCACATTTAACCTAGGGCAAACAAATTTTTCAGCCGCCACGAACGCAGAGGAGCCCGAGATCCTCCCCCGCGAGCTCTTCCCCTCTCCCTCTCTCCGATCTCCCTCTCCCTCACGGCGAGATCCCGCCGCCACGCCTCCCCCTCGAGGCCCCTTCATCCGCCGCCTCCTCCCTCTTGCATCCCCCATCTTCTCCTCGCCACCGTGATCCGACCGCCATGACCCCGATCACCGCTCAGCGCGAGGCCGCCGCCCCCGCACGACGCCGCTCCGGCGTCCCCGAGCCCCGAGCGCCACCGACGTGATCCCCTGCGCCCCCACGATCTCAGAGCGCCGACTCCCCCACTCCCGCCATACGTCGTGCAGCGCCGTGACCCCCGCCACGATCCACGACCGCCACGACGCCCCTCTCCACCGCCACAGCATCCCGAGCGCGCGCCGTGCGTCAGTCGCCGCTGCTGGGCACCTCCCGCCGCCCTTGCATCCGCACAGCGCGCCGCCGTGACTCCCCGCACAGGCCACGCAGCCGCCGCGTAGCTTCTCCCCGTGCCGCGCCGCCGGTCTGCCTGATTCCGCCGCTGTGCCGCCTGCTGCGCTCCACGCAGTGCCGCTCGCCCCGATATCTGCCGCCGCCGCCTGTTTCCCGATGCCCCCAAGCCGCGTGCACGGTCGTGATCAACGATCGAGATCTGCTCGCAGCCTCCGCGCGACGCTAGCTCGCTGTTTTGCCGTTGGACAAATCGTGCTCGCTGCCCACACTTCGTCCGCTGCCCGGACAAGTCTCACTACGCTACCCGTAGTCAAGACGCCGTTGACGTCGCAGATCCCCTGCCGCCCAGACACTACGTCCGCACTACTCCAGACATCGGAGAGGTTGGTTTTCCCAAAACTCGTAGTGCAACCCACCCGTAGCGAAAACTGGAAACCTAACTAAAATCGGCAACTTAACACATTAAATTTACTTTCTGCTCCCTTAAAACGATGTGAAACCGTAGATCGACGATCGGACTTTTTGACTGTGCACATAGGATAGAATCGTCGGATAGGCTGAACGGACATCTTGACTTGTGACTGTTAGGATAGCCACGTCCAACCTAGAAATGAACCTAAATAGGATTTACTGAAAACGCGACCTGACACCATCGCCGTGACCTGTTTCAGACGGACTACCGCGGACGCGACGACTGGACGCGACGCCCTGGACGGACAACACACTCGCCACCGCAGGCAAGTGTACCCACTTGCGCTTTTGACCGCGTCTTGGTCTTAAATTGTTAGAACTGTTAGACTGTGAGTGTATAGAACCGGACGTGAAATGATAGCGTCCGGGTCGCCCTGACGACTTAGGCTTAACGACGAAGTCTAAGCTCAATAAACAACAACTTTTGACACCGTAGGATTATCTTGTGTGTGCGTGCGTGTGTACACCCTAGAATAACATCTCCCATACACTGGTCATGTCATGTCCATGTTACACAAAAAGTCTTCGGGCATTTCAAATGCTTCCCAAGCGGAAGTGATCTCCGTGATACAAAAAGCCTTCGGGCGTTTCAGATGCTCTCCTTGCGGGAGTGATCTCCGTGATACAAAAAGCCTTCAGGCGTTTCAGATGCTCTCCTTGCGGGAGTGATCTCCGTGATACAAAAAGCCTGCGGGCATTTCAGGTGCTTCCCTAGCGGAAGTGATCTCTGTACTTCTTGTCCTGAGTTCCTGGGTTTTGGGGTAGGGTTGAGCGTGCGCACGGGGAGAGAGTCTGATCCCCCTCGAACCGTAAGGCGTGAACCCTTCGTGTCTCACGTGTCCTGTCCGTCTTGTCTTGTCTAGTTCCGTCTTGTCCTGACACCTTTAGGATAGTCCCGTAGTCGGTAGCATACGCTACGACTACTGCTTGCTACGTTTTACTTTCCTGCTACGTTACTTTTTTTTGCTACTCTGTTGTAACCCCAGCATGCTAATCAACCAGTAAAACGATGTTTAATAGTTCAGTACACTTGCAGTAGAGTCTGACTTTCTGTTGTAGACTTTACCTGACGTACAGATCCTTTCTTTGGTGCTGTACGTCAGGTGTCGAGCCGGAGTATGACGACCAGGCAGAGCTACCCGAGGACGTAGAGCCGAAGGACGCCGATCCTGAGTACGTGCCCGAGGAGGACCAGAGTTAGAGATCCCCGTTGCTGATCCGGAGGTTCCATCTTAGTTATTGGGTGCGTAGCACCGTTTGCTTCTGTTTAGGTTGGGTGCTTGCACCAGTAGTTTTCTTTCTGTCGTTGTAGCCGACTCAGGCTTTTGTTGGACTCAGTACTTTGGATAAATAAAGTTTGGAATAAAATGATTGTCTTTCTCTTTCTGTACTTTTATTGTTCTGTACTAACATGTAGGGACCTGTACCTTCGACTTGGAGTACCACACAGACGCTTATTGGGTCTGTGCTTCTCAGCCTTGGCCTAAGCGGGCCTTAGTCACGCTTCGCCTCCGTTGTTTTGGGAAGCGGGGCGTGACAGATTTTAGTGGTGGCCCATGCAAGTCCCACCCCATTCTTTCTGCAAGTACAGAACAATAAGAGTAAGGACATTCATTTTATTGTTATCCAGAAATTGTACGAGTCTAATCTCTGTATTTCTTGACAATAGGATGGCAGGACGATGCGTTACCCGATCCGGGAACTCAGGCGATGGAGTTTCGGAAGACCAGGGAGGAGAGTTCCGCCAGTTTCTGGGCGTGATGAAAGAGATGCTGGACGTGCAGCACCAGTTGGTTCAGTAGACCCACTGTGCTGCCCATGCTCCTCCAGTTGCACCGCCACCGCCTCCGCCTGCCCCTCGAGCTGCTCCCGGAGTGAAGCAGTTTAATGAGCTCCAGCCGAAGACATTTTCCGGGAATGAAGGACCGTTGGCCGCTGATGAGTGGATTCTGAGTACTGAGGAGAAACGATTGCTGCGAAGATTCTCGATGATACCCAGGTTGAGATAGCGAAGATGCAGTTGACAGAGAATGCCAGGAACTGGTGGCGCATTGAGGAGAGGCGCCTGCAGAAGCCAGTGGAGTGGAGGACCTTCCGCTCGATGTTCAAGGATAAGTACTTCACCAAGGCTGCTAGGAGGGAGCTGTTGAGCAGATTTGTGGACCTGAAGCAGGGGGACATGACCGTTGACGAGTATGAGGCAGAGTTTGAGATGCTGAGTCGGTTTGCCCCACACATGGTGAGGAAGGAGGAGAAACGAGCTGATCGTTTCCGTCAGGGACTGCGTCCGAAGATTCAGGCTTCGATGTCTTCTGCAGATTTCATGACCATGGGAGCGGTGCTGAATGCCGCGAGGAACCATGAGACCATTTCGCATCTACCTGACCCTCCAGCTGATAGAGGGAAGCGTCCCATGGAGCAGTACCGGCCACCTGCTAGGCCGGCGATGAGGCCAGTCCAAACAGTGCCTTTCAAGAGGCCAGGAGCACCTGTGCAGACTCAGAGTAAGGGACCATGCCATTACTACGGGAAGACAGGACACGTTCAGAAGGATTGTAGGAGGAAGCTGGGACTGTGCTTGGTTTGTGGAGATGCTTCGCATGCAGCTAAGGATTGTCTGAGAGCGTGCCATGCCATGGTCGGAGCACCAGCCCCGCTACAGAGTAGAGCACCTGCCCCAGTTCAGAGAGGAGCTGATGTATGTAGACCACCATTGGCGCCACAGAGGCAGATGTTTCAGAGGGCAGTGCAACCCCAGAGGCCGGCATACACCATGACCGCTGTTGAGACTTAGGAGCTGGATGGAGTCATTGCACGTATACTCCGAATCTAGTCTTTTATTTCATAGAGTAGACCTTATAGTTAGTTGCTTGTTTGCCTTGTTTGCTAGAGTAGTGTTGTTTGAACTTAGTCTCTTTACATCTTAGGCACCATTCTAGTGTTATCTCACCCTGCCTTGGCTTTGTTTGACTCCGGTGCATCCATGTGCATCTTATCCCGGAGATTTATAACAAAGCACTCCATTCCCACCCATACACTTCCTAAGTGTTGGGACATCACCACAGGGAACGGAGTGGTGATTGTGAACATGGGTTGTCGATCGATTCCTTTAGTGGTCAGTGGACACGAATTATTTGCAGATTTCATCGTCCACGACCTGCCACATTTCGATGTCGTTCTTGGCATCGATTGGCTGGGAGACTTCCACATCTCGATCGACTGCCACAGCAAGAGGGTTGTGTTCCGGATTCCAGGCCATCCGGAGTTCGAGTTCCGTAGCAGAGACGAGTCGCTTGGGCCCATCAGATTTCGGGCCAAGCCAGAGACACCGATTGTAGCAGCTATGCAGATGGAGATCGACCGACCAACAGTCGTCAGAGACTTCGACGACGTCTTCCCGGAGGATATCTCGGGTCTGACACCCGACCGAGCTCTAGAATTTGGTATTGATCTTATGCCGGGAGCGCAGCCGATATCGAAGGCGCCTTATCGAATGGCTCCTGCTGAGCTTGAGGAGCTGCGGAAGCTATTAGATGAGTTGCTGCAAAAGGGTTTCATCCACCCTAGTGTGTCACCGTGGGGTGCACCCGTATTACTCGTGAAGAAGAAGGATGGGTCCCGCAGGATGTGCGTCGACTATCGAGGGCTGAATGCTGTCACAGTGAAGAATAAGTATCCGCTGCCGCGCATCGACGATATTTTTGATCAGCTGGGAGGTTCGAGAGTTTTCTCAAAGTTGGACTTGAGGAGCGGATATCATCAGCTGAAGGTGAAGAAGGACGATATTCCGAAGACAGCTTTCCAGACGAAGTACGGACATTATGAGTTCGTGGTTATGCCTTTCGGCGTGACCAATGCTCCAGCCGTGTTCATGAATTTGATGAATTTGATATTCTATGACTTCCTGGATAAGTTTGTCGTTATCTTCATAGACGACATTCTTATTTACTCGAAGTCTGAGGAGGAGCACAACTGTCATCTGAGGACAGTGCTGGAGACGCTGAGGCGACATAAGCTACATGCCAAGTATACTAAGTGCGAGTTCTGGCTGGACAGAGTCGCGTTCCTGAGACACGTGGTGTCCAGTGATGGCATATCTGTAGATCCGAAGAAGGTCAGAGCAGTCAGAGATTGGCCGACTCCGCAATCAGCGTCTGATATCAGGAGCTTTCTTGGCTTAGCAGGCTATTATCGACGATTCATCAAAGATTTCTCGAAGATTGCGGAGCCGATGACGAAGCTGACGAGGAAGGATGTGGAGTTCCTTTGGTCTGATGCTTGTGAGGAGGCCTTCAATATCTTGAAGGCGAGGTTGACCACGGCACCGGTTTTGGCTGTACCGGATCGGAGCGGAGGTTTCGAAGTATATTGTGATGCATCAGGGAAGGGCCTTGGATGTGTTTTGCATCAACATGGCCACGTGGTCGCATACGCTTCTCGTCAGTTGAGGACACATGAGAAGAATTACCCGACGCATGATCTGGAGTTGGCAGCGGTGATATTTGCACTGAAGATCTGGAGGCACTTCTTGCTGAGTGAGAGCGTGAAGATTTTCACCGATCACAAAAGCTTGAAGTACATCTTTACGCAGAAGGAGCTCAACATGCGTCAGAGACGATGGTTGGAGCTCATGGCTGACTATGAGATAGACTTGCAGTATCACTCAGGGAAGGTGAACGTAGTGCCCGATGCTTTGAGTAGACTTCCTATTGCGATGATGCTTACCGCCGACTGGAAATTCAGCAGGAGCAAAAGGAGATGGATTTAGAGGTCGTTCTACCTTGTGTGGTTCATTCATTCATGAATTTGCAGATTCAGTCCACGATCATGGATCGAATCAAGGCAGCACAGGCAGGAGATCCGAAGCTACAGAGAATCAGGAGGCAGGTTGAAGCTGGACTACGGACGGAGTTCGTGATTCATGAGGATGGTTCGCTGCGGTACGGCAGCAGACTCTGCGTACCTGCAGGTGATGTTCGTGAGGAGCTTTTGAGCGAGGCTCATAGCTCGCCATATTCTATACATCCTGGTGGCACCAAGATGTATAAGGACCCCCGTCTGAATTACTGGTGGATTGGCATGAAGAGGAGTGTGGCACGGAGCGTTGCCAAGTGTTTGATATGCCAACAGGTGAAGGCTGAGCACCATCGTACGGCTGGATTGCTACAACCGCTTCCTATTCCGGAGTGGAAGTGGCAACATATTACGATGGATTTCGTGACTGGTTTGCCTCGGACCCCGAAACAGAACGACGCAGTCTGGGTGATCATTGACCGATTAACTAAGTCTGCGCATTTCATCCCCTTCTGAGTGGGTCAGTCTACGGAAGTTTTGGCAAGGAAATATCTGGAGGTAAAATTTCGTTTTCTCCTCTTTTAAATTTTCCTCTTGGCGATAGTTGTGACGAAGACCGTGTACGTGCAGGAGATTGTACGCTTACATGGAGTCCCCGTGAGCATCGTGTCTGACAGAGACTCGAGGTTCACATCTCAGTTCTGGAGAAGTCTGCAGGAGAATTTGGGTACGAGTCTGAGTTTCAGCACGGCGTACCACCCGCAGACCGATGGCCAGTCCGAGCGGACTATTCAGATACTGGAGGATATGCTGCGAGCTTGTACGCTCGATTTGAAGGGATCTTGGGAGGACCATCTTCACTTGGTGGAGTTTTCGTATAACAACAGCTACCAGGCGAGCATTGGCATGGCGCCGTTTGCTGCCTTATAAGGGAGGAAATGTCGATCGCCACTGAGCTGGGATGATATTGGAGATCGGGAGCTGTTGGGTCTGGAAATGATAGTGGAAGCTGTGGATGTCGTGATAGACATCAGGGAGAAGCTCAGGGTTGTGCAGGATCGATTCAAGCATTGGGCTGATGCCAAGAGGAGACCGTTGGAGTTTCAGCCAGGAGATCACGTTTTCCTGAAGATTTCTCCGAACCGCGGAGTCATTCATTTCGGGAAGAAGGGAAAGCTGAGCCCGAGGTATATTGGACCGTTCGATGTGCTAGAGCACGTGGGAGCAGTGGCCTACCGCCTGCTCTGCCACCATCTTTGGAGGGTGTTCACGACGTATTCCACGTATCCCAGTTACGTCGGTACGTCAGTGATCCGTCGCACATTGTGGATTTCTCAGAGATTACGGTCCGCCCGGACCTGACGTATGACCAGCAGCCCGTGCAGATTTTGGACCGTCGACAGAAGCAATTGAGGAATAAGGTAGTCGACCTGGTGAGAGTGATGTGGCGTCACGGATCACCTGGAGAGTCCACTTGGGAGCGCGAAGAGGAGATGAGAGAGCGTTATCCTTTCCTGTTTTCTGATTAGAGTTGTTGATTCCGAGGACGGAATCTTTATTTTAGTGGGGCAGAATGTAACGGTCGTTTTCCGACCTTATGAATTTTCTGCGTTCACGTGTTTTAATGTGCACGTATTCTATTTGGCTATTCCTTAGTTCCGAAATGTGCGATGTGATATGCCGTTGTGATCGTTTGGGAGTGTAGAATTTTATAGTAATGTTTAGAAACGCCGTTTCGCGGTTAATTTTCTCGTAAAACGATTTTTAACGATAGGGGCGTTTTAGTCATTTGACTCAAAACACCGTTTCCAATTTTAAGTTAATTTTTGGTAGGTGTTACGCACGATCGGGCTCTGTGGATCTGTGCGTCTCGTCTCCACGATCGTCCCGGTATTTTCGGATTATTTTTCTGACGCCCGGTTTGAGAGATATCGCTCGGATAAACCTCGACCGTCGATTTTTCCCCAATCAGATTCGAAATTCGAATTGTTAGCCAAATCTGGTAAAATATCTTATTTAAATCGTTTTAAATCTTTCCTAAACTGCATATTCTATTGACCCCTAGACTTACCCCAAATTATACCTCCTCTAACCCAATATCTCCCCCCTTTTAGCTATAATTCCATAGATATATATCACTACTCATTATAATAATAATAATCTTAACCCTAATCTTAACCTAAACCCTAACCTAATACCCTTTCACGTTTAACCTAGGGCAAACAAATTTTTCAGCCGCCACGATCGCAGAGGAGCCCGAGATCCTCCCCCGCGAGCTCTTCCCCTCTCACTCTCTCCGATCTCCCTCTCCCTCACGGCGAGATCCCGCCGCCGTGCCTCCCCTGCAAGGCCCCTTCATCCACCGCCTCCTCCCTCTCGCATCCCCCATCTTCTCCTCGCCGCCACGATCCGACCACCGTGACCCCGATCGCCTCTCAGCGCGAGGCCGTCGCCCCCGCTTGACGCCGCTCCGACGTCCCCGAGCCCCGAGCGCCACCGCCGTGATCCCCTGCACCCCCACGATCTCAGAGCACCGACTCCCCCACTCCCGCCGTACGTCGCATAGCGCCGTGACCCCCACCGCGATCCACGGCTGCCGCGACGCCCCTCTCCATCGCCACAGCATCCCGAGCGCGCGTCGTGCGTCAGTCACCGCTGCTGGGCGCCTCCCGCCGCCCTCGCATCCGCACAGCACGCCGCCGTGACTCCCCGCACAGGCCACGCAGTCGCTGTGTAGCTTCTCCCTGCGCCGCACCGCCTGTCTGCCTGATTCCACCGCTGTGTCGCCTGCTGCGCTCCACGCAGCGCCGATCGCCCCGATATCTGCCAATGCCGCCTATTTCCCGACGCCCCCAAGCCGCGTGCACGACCATGATCAACGATCGAGATCTGCCCGCAGCCTCCCCGCGACGCTAGCTCGCTGTTTTGCCGTTGGACAAATCGTGCTCGCTGCCCACACTTCGTCCGCTGCCCGGACAAGTCTCACTACGCTACCCGTAGTCAAGACGCCGTTGACGCCGCAGATCCCCTGCCGCCCAGACACTACGTCCGTACTACTCCAGACACCGGAGAGGTTGGTTTTCCCGAAACTCGTAGCGCAACCCACCCGTAGCGAAAACTAGAAACCTAACTAAAATTGGCAACTTAACACATTAAATTTACTTTCTGCTCCCTTAAAACGATGTGGAACCGTAGATCGACGATCGGACTTTTTGACTGTGCACATAGGATAGAATCGTCGGATAGGCTGAACGGACATCTTGACTTGTGACTGTTAGGGTAGCCACGTCCAACCTAGAAATGAACCTAAATAGGATTTACTGAAAACACGACCTGACACCGTCACTGTGACCTGTTTCAGACGGACTACCGCGGACGCGACGACTGGACGAGACGCCCCGGACGGACGACACACTCGCCACCGCATGCAAGTGTACCCACTTGCGCTTTTGACCGCGTCTTGGTCTTAAATTGTTAGAACTGTTAGACTGTGAGTGTATAGAACCGGACGTGAAATGATAGCGTCCGGGTCGCCCTGACGACTTAGACTTGACGACGAAGTCTAAGCTCGACAAACAACAACTTTTGATACCGTAGGATTATCTTGTGTGTGCGTGCGTGTTGACACCCTATAATAACATCTCCCGTACACTGGTCATGTCATGTCCCTGTTACACAAAAAGCCTTCGGGCGTTTTAGATGCTTCCCAAGCGGAAGTGATCTCCGTGATACAAAAAGCCTTCGGGCGTTTCAGATGCTCTCCTTGCGGGAGTGATCTCAGTGATACAAAAAGCCTTCGGGCGTTTCAGATGCTCTCCTTGCGGGAGTGATCTCCGTGATACAAAAAGCCTTCGGGCGTTTCAGATGCTCTCCTTGCGGGAGTGATCTCCGTGATACAAAAAGCCTGCAGGCATTTCAGGTGCTTCCCTAGCGGAAGTGATCTCTGTACTTCTTGTCCTGAGTTCCTGGGTTTTGGGGTAGGGTTGAGCGTGCGCACGGGGAGAGGGTCTGATCCCCCTTGAACCGTAAGGCGTGAACCCTTCGTGTCTCACGTGTCCTGTCCGTCTTGTCTTGTCTAGTTCCGTCTTGTCCTGTCACCTTTAGGATAGTCCCGTAGTCGGTAGCACACGCTACAACTACTGCTTGCTACGTTTTACTTTCGTGCTACGTTACTTTTTTTTTGCTACTACGTTGTAACCCCAACATGCTAATCAACCAGTAAAATGATGTTTAATAGTTCAGTACACTTGCAATAGAGTCTGACTTTCTGTTGTAGACTTTACCTGACGTACAGTTCCTTTCTTTGGTGCTGTACGTCAGGTGTCGAGCCGGAGTACGACGACCAGGCAGAGCTACCCGAGGACGTAGAGCCGAAGGACGCCGATCCTGAGTACGTGCCCGAGGAGGACCAGAGTTAGAGATCCCCGTTGCTGATCCGGAGGTTCCATCTTAGTTGTTGGGTGCGTAGCACCGTTTACTTCTGTTTAGGTTGGGTGCTTGCACCAGTAGTTTTCTTCCTGTCGTTGTAGCCGACTCAAGCTTTTGTTGGACTCAATACTTTGGATAAATAAAGTTTGGAATAAAATGATTGTCTTTCTCTTTCTGTACTTTTATTGTTTTGTACTAACATGCACGGACCTGTACCTTCGACTTGGAGTACCACACAGACGCTTATTGGGTCTGGGCTTCTCAGCCCTGGCCTAAGCGGGCCTTAGTCACGCTTCACCTCCGTTGTTTTGGGAAGCGGGGCGTGACAGCAATGGACGTGCAATCCATTGCAGTCTCTTTATTAGAGATTTTGCTAACCCATTCTGGGTGTGAACATGTGCTACTGGATGTTCAACTTCGATGCCAGTTGCTCGGCAATAGTCTTGAAAGACTTACGAAATGAATTTTCCCGCATTATCAAGACGTAGTTTTTTGATATAGTTATCGGGGAAATGAGCCTGCAACTTAATTATTTGTTCCAATAGCTTTGAAAAAGCTAGGTTGCGGGTGGACAAGAGGCATCTATCAGTACCATAAAGTATCGAAATGGGCCACTGCGGGGTGAATAGGCCTGCAAATATCCCCTTGTATTCTCTCCAAGAAGCTAGGAGACTCTAATCCCACTTTAAGTAGTGGTCTAGTTATTAGTTTACCCTTGAAACAAGGTAGACATGGAAAGTCACCCTTCTAAAGAATCTTCAAGTTCTTCAGATTATGTCCAAAAGATTGAGTGATGATGCGGTGCATCATTGCCGATACAGGGTGACCAAGTCTGTTATGCCAGAGTTTGAATCCTGGCGATGAAAGGCACTTCTGGTGCACAGTCAAATTAGCTTTTATAGGTTAAATATGAGTATGATAAAGACCCGACGGGAGTCCCTTAAATCGTTCTAAGACAATTTTAAACTGTCTTTTTGACGAGTAACATACTGATATTCATCCTCATTTATATCTTTAGTTTCTAAGTGATATCCGTTTAAATGAATATCCTTGAAACTTAACACATTCCTATTTGATTTAGGAGAGAAAATTGCATCTTTTATTATTAGTCTCGTGTTATTTGGGAGCAAAATCATTGCTTAACCAGATCCTTCAATTATGTTTGACAGTCCTGAAATAGTAATGACATGACCATCATAATCATTTAAGCTAATAAAATAGCTTTTTTTGCGAAGGATTATGTGCGTCGAGGCACTGTCCACTAGGCACTCACACTTCATCTATAGAACATGAATTCAATACTTTAACAAAAAGAAAGACCTTCATTATTGAAAAGAAAAGATATAACATGATTAATCAAACTACAGATGAAGTACTGATAACAGATAAGGTAAATACATAACAGATAAATATGACATCAGTCTAGGATGTCGTCATTCTCGAAGTCGTCCATTGTGAACTTGGTTGACGGCTGTTTTTCCACCAGATTTGTTTCAACGGGAGACTTCACGCTTGCTTAATACAGATCTTTGAGGTGTCGTGGAGTACGACAGTTTCTAGACCAATGTCCAGTCATACACATCTGTGGCATTTGTCCTCCCAATTTTTCTTGGGAATAGACGTCTGTCCGGTGTTCTTTTTCTTCCACTAGATCTCGTTCTTTCCCTTATTGTTGTTGCTCTGGGGATGGTTGTTGTTCTGGGAGGACATCTGGCCTGCCTCTTAGAGGCTTTCCCTTTGTTGAATTTCCCCTTCTGTTTGTTCTTCTGCTTCTGGAAAGAAACTTTGTGAGCCTTAGGGAGAGAAGCTGAGCCTACAGGACTAGGTTATGTGTGGCCAGTAGCAAGTCTCTGTTCTACTCTGCCATGAGAAGGCAGGAGTGTAGGTCAGAATACTTTATGAACTTGCGTTCACTGTATTGTTGCATGAGAATTGTATCCTTCTCATGGAAGGATGTGTAAGTCTTTTCCAGCATGCGTTTTTCCGTGACTTCTTCATCACATAACTTCAGGCGTGAGGTGATATTGTGAAGTGCTGAGCTATACTCAGTAACGGACTTGAAGTCATAAAGTTGGAGATTTTACCACTCATAACGTGCACGTGGGAGGATCACATCTTTCTGATGCTTATACCTGTTCTCCAGTG
>JAULAV010004273.1:0-86000 GCA_030789695.1 Scilla litardierei | reverse complement strand
GAGAGTGGTGACTCACAGACACTTCCCTCGCCCTCCACCCGACTCTCGCACTTCCGATGCTCGCTTGACCGCATTAGAGGACTTGACTTCCGGCTTACGGCAGGATTTCGATGACTTTGCAAGCGCGACGGCGACGCACAGATCTAGAGTCGAGTTGGATCTTACATCTATCATAGACATGCTTCGTCACCGTGGCCCACCTACTGTTATCCTTGCACCAGCACCGCCTCCCAGGACGGACACTGTGACACACTCTGCACCACTCAGTGCTTCACTTCCTCAGGCTTCTGCAGAGCCTGTTTCTACCACTTTTGAGTCGTCTGTCACAGTAGATCCAATTTCTGCCCTGGTTTTACATCCTGATGAGCCCTCTGACGTGCGTTTATATTTCATATATTCACGCACGTTTTCTTTTGTGTTTCTCCGTGTTTTTCACCGTCTTTTATTCGTTTTCTCGTATTTTCTCGTTTTCTTTCACTTTTCTTTGTTTATCCATGTTTGCAGGAGATTGACCGTGTAGGGGACGTTTAACGACGATATCTCAAGTCCCCAGAGCAACGGGGGGAGTCACGCGTGATCCAAGGGGTCAAACGTCAAAGAATACATCTTTTAGCCCCTCACCCGGTCGGTTGGTCATCTCCAACCGATCGGGTGATGCACGCGTGCACCACCCGGTCTCAGCCGGAGCTCAAGTGAAAGTCACCCGACCGGTTCACAGACCGGTTCAGCGGGGGCCTGTTCTCTGTCTTTTCGAGCAAAATTCCAACCGATCGGGTGACTCTCACCCGATCGGTTCATCTGTAGCTGATGCTGAGGAGCTGAAGACACTGGCACCCAATCGATCACTTCACCCGATGGAGCCAAGATCCAACCGGTCACTCCAAGAACTCACCCGACCGGTTCATATGACCGGGTGAAAGCTCGCCGTTTTATGTTCATAATCTGTAACGGATCACCCGATCGGTTGACTTGTCAACCGATCGGGTGATACGAGAGTCTATAAATAGAACCCCTAGGGTTCCAGAAACGGGGGATCTGCTAGTTTTTACTGTTTTCTCCTATTGTGACGGCTGTAATTTCTGTTCTTTTGTAAGTTGTCGGATCTTTCTCAAATTTTAGTATTGTCTTAATTACTCTATAACTTCCGCATTCCTATCGTCTGATTATGATTCCAACGGTTCATTTTCATTTAGATCGCTTTTTAATGAATTTTTGTGAGTAATTCCCAAATCTGGGATTTTGGTGGAAACCCCTTCGGGGGCTCTTCCCGATGCATCCATAGGGTTAGGAAATCGATAGGGATTAGGTTTCTAACGGTTACGTGGGGTGTTTCATTGTCATCGGCGGGAAAAAGACCACCTTTGACCGTTGGGCAAAGGGGGAATAAACTTGGCGGTTGACTCCCTAGCCATAGCTCACGCCCTTAGCGTAGATGCCGAATCCTAGCATGCGGGAGCGGCAGGATGAGACGTTGGGAGTTATCGTTGTGAGCTTAGTGCTCCCGAAATCGATCAGTGTTAATGGACACAGAAGTGCCCACTGATTGAATCCGGGAAGTCCGGTGTATCATCCTGGGCACCGACCGGAATATCAGGCCCATGGGATGCCGGTACCACTTTCGGAGGCAACGTTTCACCATTAGACCCTAATTCCGATCGCTATCCTACCCGTAGGTCGTATCGGGGAGAGTCGCTCGTTGGAGTGGAAACCAAGGTCCCGGGTTTATTTTCTTATTGTTCATACCTTGAATTCCTATATCGTGACAACCATCAACCGATTCGGGCTAGCTCGCCCACGGGGTGATTTTGGTCCTCCTTGACACAAGCACATCCTAGCCTCCCTGTGTTCGACCCCCAAGCCACACTACAACACCGTGTGCTTGCGGTTACAAATATTTAAACCCCTTGCCTGCCACGCGGCAGGCACCGGTCAAATTTATGGCGCCGTTGCCGGGGAGGCAACGTGTTTGTTATTTTAGGATCTCTTGAACCCTAGTGTCTAGCTCTTATCCCTACCTCGCGATAATTTTCGCATTCTCCTTTTTCTTTTTTATTTCTCTTATTTTTATTTCTTATTTTATCTGTTTCTTTCCCACTTGTCGCTTCACGGGTATTTGTTGTTTTTCATGCACAGGAGTTCAAGAAGTCTCGACGACTTGATTCCCCTCGATCCAGAGATTAACGCCACCCTTAGGCATTTGGCCGCCGAGAAGCGAAGAAGAGAGGATCCCGAATCCATGGAGGAGAACACCCCGCCGCACAAGTCCCTGTTGGAGTACTCGATGCCATCCATCGAGTCGACTTTCGCCATCCGTTCTCTAGCTATTGCGGCCCAAAGCTTTGAGCTAAAGCCGTCTCTGGTGACGTGGATCCAGCAGGATCAGTTTGCGGGTGCACCCATGGAGAGCCCGATCGAGCATCTAGACTCCTTCTTGGAGAAATGTGACACCTTCCGGATTAATGGTGTCACGACTGAGGTGATCCGTCTGAAGCTGTTCCCCTTCTCTTTGCGAGACAAAGCCAATCAATGGCTTAGGGGGAAGGACCCCAACACCTTCAATACCTGTGAGAAGCTCTCCAACGCTTTTCTGACAAAGTTCTTTCCTCCGGGGAAGACCATGAAGTTGAGGAGTGAGATCTCCTCCTTCTCCCAGGCCAGCCACGAGTCCTTGCATGAAGCTTGGACGAGATACAAGGAGATGCAAAGAAGATTCCCTCACCACGAGCTTTCGAAGTGGCAGATTATTAATCTGTTCTACAATGGGTTGAGGGATGACCTGAAATCTTCTATGGACGCCGCGGCTGGGGGTTCCTTCATGTCTAGGAGCGAGGAAGATGCCGGACATATTCTAGAAAATATGGCATCCAACAATGAGCGGTGGTGTGACGAGAGAGCCACACCTAGGTCTGGGGGTATACACAGAGCCGAGGACGTAGACAAACTTTCAAGCAAGTTCGACCTGCTTTCAACCCAGATCTCCGCACTAATGGTAGGAGCCGGTGGGGCCGGCACACAACAAATTTCAGCGGTAGAATCCGAATTCTTTGGGGAATTCGACGGTGGTGACATCTCACCACCATTGGATCAGGCGAGCGCACTATTTTACAACCCCACGGGAAATGCGCCGTATCCGCCAAGGACCAATTCCAACCCGGCCTACTCTCCAAACAACCGGAACCACCCTAATTTTGGTTACCGGCCACCATTTCAGCCCTCACCGCCTCAGCAGCCGCAACAACAAACATATCAGCCGGCTAGGCCACAGCAGAGTCAGGTTCAACAGCAACCATTTCAGCAGCAACCTCAGCAACAATTTTACGCCCCCAGGAATCAGCAGCCAATCCAGCAGCAGCAGCAGTATGGCCAACAGAGGGCCGTCTCTCCGGTTGAGTCTCTCTTGACTCAATATATAACCAACCAGGAGAAGATCAACCAAAAGCTGGAAATGGGTCAGCGGGCCCTCACGGACCAAGTAACACAGCTGGGGTTACAAGTGGCGAACCTCTCAAGGTCACAGAACCAATTGCCGCCACAACCGGAGGTGAACCCGAGGGGAGCAACACAAACGTCGGCACTCGTGCACGAGCACGCAAATGTGTCCGCTATCATTCTGAAAAGCGGGACACAAATCCCTAATAGAGTGCCCCCTAACAAACCGGAAGCACCGTTGGTCGTTGAGCGACCGATCGAAAAATCAAACGACGCCGGTGCTTCGTCATCAAATCCTATGACTCCGGAGGGAGTCTCTGAAGAAGAGAAGAAGAAGAAGGAGGAAGGGAGCCTGAAAGTGTTCAAACCCGTTGTGCCATTTCCACAACGGTTAGCTCAGGCCAAAATTGATGAGAAATATGGCAAGTTCTTCGCCATGGTAAAGGACCTGAGCCTGCAAATCCCCTTCCTAGAAGCAATCGAAACAATCCCTTCCTATGCAAAATTCCTGAAAGATTTGGTGACTAGATGGTCTAGAAAGGAGAAAGTAGTGCTGACGGCGGAATGTAGCGCTCTCATCCAGAGGGCAAATCCGCCGAAACTCAAAGACCAGGGGAGCTTCTCAATTCCTTGCACGATCGGGGCAGTAAAGATTCATCGTGCACTCGTCGATCTCGGAGCGAGTGTAAGTTTGATGCCCTTGTCGATGTATAGAAGGATAGGAATGGGTGATTTGGAGCCCACCGGTATGACCCTACAACTAGCTGACCGGTTGGTCAAATATCTGGTGGGGATTGTGGATGACCTCCCCGTTAATGTAAAAGGGGTGCATGTGCCAGTGGACTTCGTAGTCATGGACATGCCTGAAGACGCACACACCCCCATCATCCTGGGACGACCTTTCATGGCCAATACTGGCGTTTTGATTGATGTGAAGAACGGAAAACTTTCTCTAAACATCAGCGGAGAAAGAGTTGAATTTGATCTGGGGTTGTCCATGAAGTACCCCGATCCCCCAGATGACCCTCGGTGTAATTTGCTGGAGGTAGAAGAAGAAAAAGCTGCTGAAGAGAGATCCTGGGAAATTCTCTTAAGAAACCCTCCCGATGACTTGGAGGATTCAGAAGACCGAGACGCCCCCAAGAACGATGATGCTGCTGGGAAAGCGAATGCAGCAAGAACGACCCCTCCCGGGTTCCCCGAAGCTCCACCTGTGAGCAAAACGGGGAAAGAACCCATAGGCCTCACCAAAGACGAGGTCCGGATCCTTAAGAAGATGGCGGTAAGCGCCAATACGAAAGAGAAGCCCCCGGATCCCAAGAACAAGGAGAGAGTGGTCGAGCAAATCTTTCTCCAGCCGCTGACTACTCCAAAGGCCTTAAGCTCCGATGAAGAAGAGATGCCGAACTTCGGGCATCACCCGTATCAACCACCGTGAACATCTCTTACGGGCGTCGAGCCAACGACGTTAAACAAGTGCGCTTCATGGGAGGCAACCCATGTTCTAAACTTTTTCCCCACTTTTTAGTGTTATTTTTACTTTATTTTATCTGCTTTTATAAATAAAATCAGCCGCGAGAACATCCGTTCAGGGACTTAGACAATATGTTGGTTTTTGCAGGAAACAAAGCCCCAACCGATCGGTTGATAACTCACCCGATCGGTTGGGATGTATTAGATACAAGCCGAAATCTGTCCCCAAATGAACCGATCGGTTGAAGAATGAAGAGACCGGGTGTCAGACCGGGTGAGCTGGGGAGAACTCTCGGGAAATTTTTGGGGAATACCAACCGATCGGTTGAGTTTGAGCGCGATCGGTTGAAGCGACCGTGTGAGCAGCCCTCAATTCTCGGGAAAATGAGTGGAGCGGCCAACCGATCGGTTGACAAGTCAACCGACCGGTTCGCCTGTAGCACTTCTTCGACGAGAATTTTTTACCTAACCGTCAACCGATCGGGTGACAAGTCACCCGATCGGTTCGACTTAAAACCCTATAAATATCCCCGACCGCCCGTTCGATCCGCACTCGCCATTTTCGAACCCAGAACCGCCGTTTCGCCTCTTCCTCGTGCGCCTGCTCTCTTTCTTCCCTAAAATCAACCTCGATCGCCTTCCCCCCCATCTCCCTACCCATCCACCATCGATTTCTCTCCATTCTCCTCGATTCCACCCAAACACAAAACCCTAACCTCCACCCGTTTTCCCCAATTTCGAAACTTGCTGAAGAAATCACTACGGCTTCACGGCGTGATCCTATCGAGTAGCATCGGGGCGTCTACGAGCAACGATCTTCATCTCATTTGGGTAAACTCGCTCCTTTGCTAAATTTTAATTTTACCCCAAATATTCTATTTGCTCGTAGATCGTGTTTCGTGTTTGTTTTGATTCATTGTACTTTTGCATACTCACACACACGCATGATACCCGCACAATGCCTCCCCGCCGTATTAAGCCCTCCGACGCCAGCTCTTCGAACCCTAGGCCCACCCGTCGTACCCGTCGCACACAGCCCCCCGCTCAACCCACCACCTCCAACCCATCTCCCACACAACGCACCACTTCCCCACCTCACGTTTACGATCCCGAATATGGGATGCAATTCCAAACCGACGACCATGCCGACCGGTTCGTGGCCATGGTCCTCCTAGCTGGACAGGGTGGTCGGATAACCGAAGAGTCCGTCGACCGTGACCTCCCCTTTCTTCAAAGCTTCATTCGCCACATCCGTGAAGACCCACCCGACGTCTCTGAGCTCCACATTCCACCCCCCACGACTACTGGTCCACAGCGCAGGCCCCCGTCACCACCTCCAGAGGGTGGTGCCCCTGCTTGATTTTTCTTTCCCACTTTTGCCCCCCCATATTTGTGCCCTTCTGTCTTTTCGGGGCCCTGCTTTGTCTCTGTCGGAGGGGGGGACCATTCGCGTGTCGCTTCGATTTCACCTCGTTTGTTTTTGACTCCCCCTTGCATATCTCTGCATTTCACAGTCACATTTTGTTCGCTAGCACTGTCATGTCTGGCTTGGGGGACGTCTATTTTGGTGTGCTGTCGTGTTTTGTTGTTTTTCTCATTTTTGCGTGTGTGCTTGTTTTTCACTTTTTGAGTGTCGTGTCATGTGATTTTATTTCTATTTTCGTGTCGTTTGATTTTGATTTTGATCTTTTTTTATTTTCAGTTTCATCTCTGTGTTTTCCTCGTTTTCATTTCTTTTTGTGTCGGTGCGTATCCCCCCATCTTCATTGCCCTCCCGTACTCACTCAAATTGCATTGAGGGCAATGCAAACTTCAGCTTGGGGGAGTCGCACTGTGTGCGTCATTTGAGTCCTTCTTTTTCGTTTTTGTGTCGTTTTCATCGTGTTTTTTTTATTTTTCCTTTTTTTCTCTCTTCTCTTCTTTTTTAGCTCTTTCTCCTGGAGATGAATCCTATGATGAATCGCCACAAAGTCACACACACCTAGCATGGCTTCGATAATCACATTCACTAACCCTAGGATTTTGAGTCCTCTTGCATTTCACGCATCGTGGGTCCACTTAGCTTTTTGTGAGTCGTGCGTCGTGACTAGCTATTTCATGTGCTTCTACTTGGTGATTTTACTTTATATACCTGTCCAGGAATGACCCCTAGATTATCATGCTTCGATTTGAATATGCGGTACTTGCTTACATTATATGCATGTTATATTTATATCGTATATTTCAATTCACATGCGTCGGGATTCCACAATTAAGGACTAGGATAACACACTTAGCCTATGCTCTATTTAGCGAGAATAGTTTCCTTTGCCCGAGTGTTTAGATTTCGACTTCTTTTTTGTTTTACTTGGTGCAAATCCCCTCGTCGTGTACCGTTCTCCCACTTGGGAGAGTGCACATGTGTATAGCCAAAAAAACCCAAAAATCCAAAAAAAGAAAAAAAAAGAAAAGAAAAACCCAAAAAGAAAAGAAAAGAAAAATTTTGTATAGCCAAAAAGCCAAAAAAAAATACAAATGCCCAAAACCCAAAAAAATTCCAGTGTGAATATTTTTTCCTACTTACCGAGAATAAAGGGAAGGCGAGAATTTGCACCGAGTGTTCTACTCCACATCATCTCAACCCCCATCGTTTTCGAAAACACTTGGCTTAGGAACTTTTTAGCTAGTATCTAGGCTATAGTGGCGTGATTTCCTTAACCCTAGTTGTGGAGTCCCCGATGCATGATACGCTTCTATTCTTACTCTTCTCATGCGTGCTTGAACTAATATTCACCGCAATTTCAAATTCGAATCGGTATTTGGGTCATTTCCTGGATTTGCGTATATGAGCTCATAGCATATTGTAGAAAGCGACACCATTTGCTAGCACACGACCGCACTCACTCGCGCTTCACCGTGTGGGCCCACGACACTTATTTGGACTCGTTTTCCTAGGTTTAGTGGTGTGATTTGACGTCTGCTTGCTTGGTGTGTCGTTTTTGATTTTGTTGGCTCTGATGGACGATCTAGGATATAGAGTTTTCTTTTTCTTTCTTCCTCTCTATTTTCTCCCTCCGAGCTCCTACTCTCACTAGTCTTCCTCAAGGACGAGGAAGAGTTCAGTTTGGGGGATTTTGACGTGCGTTTATATTTCATATATTCACGCACGTTTTCTTTTGTGTTTCTCCGTGTTTTTCGCCGTCTTTTATTCGTTTTCTCGTATTTTCTCGTTTTCTTTCACTTTTCTTTGTTTATCCATGTTTGCAGGAGATTGACTGTGTAGGGGACGTTTAACGACGATATCTCAAGTCCCCGGAGCAACAGGAGGAGTCACGCGTGATCCAAGGGGTCAAACGTCAAAGAATACATCTTTCATCCCCTCACCCGGTCGGTTGGTCATCTCCAACCGATCGGGTGATGCACGCTTGCACCACCCGGTCTCAGCCGGAGCTCAAGTGAAAGTCACCCGACCGGTTCACAGACCGGTTCAGCGGGGGCCTGTTCTCTGTCTTTTCGAGCAAAATTCCAACCGATCGGGTGACTCTCACCCGATCGGTTCATCTGTAGCTGATGCTGAGGAGCTGAAGACACTGGCACCCAATCGATCACTTCACCCGATGGAGCCAAGATCCAACCGGTCACTCCAAGAACTCACCCGACCGGTTCATATGACCGGGTGAAAGCTCGCCGTTTTATGTTCATAATCTGTAACGGATCACCCGATCGGTTGACTTGTCAACCGATCGAGTGATACGAGAGTCTATAAATAGAACCCCTAGGGTTCCAGAAACGGGGGAGCTGCTAGTTTTTACTGTTTTCTCCTATTGTGACGGCTGTAATTTCTGTTCTTTTGTAAGTTGTCGGATCTTTCTCAAATTTTAGTATCGTCTTAATTACTCTATAACTTCCGCATTCCTATCGTCTGATTATGATTTCAACGGTTCATTTTCATTTAGATCGCTTTTTAATGAATTTTTGTGAGTAGTTCCCAAATCTGGGATTTTGGTGGAAACCCCTTCGGGGGCTCTTCCCGATGCATCCATAGGGTTAGGAAATCGATAGGGATTAGGTTTCTAACAGTTACGCGGGGTGTTTCATTTTCATCGGTGGGAAAAAGACCGCCTTTGACTGTTGGGCCAAGGGGGAATAAACTTGGCGGTTGACTCCCTAGCCATAGCTCACGCCCTTAGAGTAGATGCCGAATCCTAGCATGCGGGAGCGGCAGGATGAGACGTTGGGAGTTATCGTTGAGAGCTTAGTGCTCCCGGAATCGATCAGTGTTAATGGACACGGGAGTGCCCACTGATTGAATCCGGAAAGTCCGGTGTATCATCCTGGGCACCGACCGGAATATCGGGCCCATGGGATGCCGGTACCACTTTCGGAGGCAACGTCTCACCATTAGACCCTAATTCCGATCGCTATCCTACCCGTAGGTCGTATCGGGGAGAGACGCTCGTTGGAGTGGAAACCAAGGTCCCGGGTTTATTTTCTTATTGTTCATACCTTTAATTCCTATATCGTGACAACCATCAACCGATTCGGGCTAGCTCGCCCACGGGGTGATTTTGGTCCTCCTCGACACAAGCACATCCTAGCCTCCCTGTGTTCGACCCCCAAGCCACACTACAACACCGTGCGCTTGCGGTTACAAATATTTAAACCCCTTGCCTACCACGCGGCGGGCACCGGTCACCCTCCACTAACACCGTCGATCTCACCACCAGCCCTCCTCACGAGTCTCAGCCTGACCTTCCACCCACCACCCCGGGTCCACAGCAGAGGGACCCATCGCCACCCCCAGAGGGTGGTGCCTCTGCTTGATGTACTCCTCACCCGCTTTTGCCTCCCCTATTTCATTTTGTGCCCATCTGTCTGTTTGTGGCCCTACTTTTACATAGCTTGGGGGAGGAGCCATGTAACGACCACTTTTCGTGGTGCGTTGTTCGTGCACGTGCTTGTGGCCGTGCACGTGTTTGTTTTATACTTTATTCGATTGTGAACACTTTTGTGTGATATGCCGTTACGAACGTCTCTGAGAGTATTAAATGGTGGCACTATATTGGAACGACGTTCTCGAGTCGTTTTTCCACAATTTGATCTTACCCGATGAGACGTGACGATTCTCACTCTTGACGGGAGACGTTTCTATTTTTAGTTCCGTCGTCCGACGTCGAAACTGAGATCCGTCTTCTTAGTTAGCTCACATTCGTCATCACGATCACCCCGATATTTATTTTATAATTTTTGGAGTTCATTTGACCACTTTTATAATTTTTACAAGTTTTATAATATTTTTAATAATTTATTTTTAAATTAATTTCGGCCAAATAAAATTTATTTGAGTTTTAAACGTTTTAAAGAATTTTTGAGCCAATTTCCAGCTCATTTGGACCAGGTCAAATCCTAGAATGGGTTGGAGAAGTTTAAATTCAAATTTTAAATCTTTTTGAATTCTAATCCTATTAGATTTAGCCCTAGACCAAGTCAACCCACCTATACTATATAAGCAACCCCTAGCAAGTCCTATTTTCCAAGGAAATTAGCCCTAGCCTCTTCCAAACTCATTTTGGACGTTGCGACGATTCGTCGCAACGTTGCGACGAACGGCGGCCGCACGACCGAAGAAACGAGGCCAAAACCCCCGCTCCGACTGCTGGCCGCCACCGCACCAAGCTTGGCCCGCATCGCTGCACAGCCGCTCCGCTCAATTCCTCCGCACCGATCGAAGGGAGCTCTCGGTCAGACCGAGAGCTCAAGCGCCCGCCCCGCACCGCAGCTGTCGCCCGCTTCGTCCCCCGCTCCGCTCCGTGCCCGACCGAAGGCCCCGCCCGCTGTGACCGAGCGCCCAAGCGCTGCAGCGTTGCATCGTCGCCCGCCCGCAATCCAAGCGCCTGACCGACCCGTTCTCTCGACCTGACCGACGGAAACTCTCGCACCCAGCCACCCCGCAGCCGCTGCACGCCCCAAATCGTCGCAGCCCGCATTCTCAGCGCACGACCGAGGGTTTCTCCCGCATTGGAGGGGTACGACCGAGGGTCACTTGTCGCAACCCCGCACCCGTCGCACCGCTTGTCACCGTGGGCCCCCCAAGTTCTCCAGAGTTATTGTGGGTCCCCCAAAGGTCCCTAGGAGTACTGTGGGCCCCACCAAGGTGCTTGCTCTTCGAGGATTCGTCGCGTATGATGTCGTCGCACGTCGTAGCCCGTCGTCGCACGTGCTAGCTTTGGAATCTGGAACTGTTGCCCCGGTCGATGCTCTGAATTTTCCAGCGAGGAATATATATTGGAATCTGGACTTGGAGCGCGATCTTATTATTCCAACCCCCGGCGTCGCTACCCGACGCCGGTGTAGCTTTCGCGTCGTGTCGAGGTAACGTTTTGCACCCCTAGGACCCCAAACCCAATTGCATGCTAATCAAGACTAAAATCAGTATTTTTAAAAGTATTTTAAATGTTTTAGAATTCACTAATCAAGATTAATAAAACGGATGTAGGCCGGTGGACTTGTGCACGTAGGAATCGTGACTTTGGACTCGTTGGACGGTGTTTTCTTGACGTGATAGTTGCAGGCAAGTGAAACTTGCCAACTCTTGTGTAGGGCCATGTTTTTAGGCCACTTACTTGTTTTTAGCGTAAAAGAGACTAGTCAGTGAAATGATAGCTGGCTAGACGCCTACTTGATCTAGTTTGACAACGAAACTAGATCCGTCACCTAAATGATCTAGCTTGACAACGAAGCTAGATCCAACCATTAAACTTGTCATTCATGCATGCTAAACTGTCACGTTTACTTTTCTTACTTGTACGCTTTACTACTTGCCATGCCATGTCATCCATGCATTGATTATTGCATCGTAGCACACGCTACAATACTTGTCCTTGTACTACTTGACTGGCTAGGTGCACCCCTACGCCATACTTGTTTACACACTTCCTGGCTCGTGGACCAGAAGCGGGCCTCATGTGTTGGCCAGAAACCAATGCCCGATACACGTGGAGGGGTAGGGTTGAGCGACCACTCAGCGTAAAAGTGTGCCCGTACAGCCTCTTTAGCTGTAAGGCGTGAACTCTGTGCACGAGGTGCTTACTTTTCTTGTCTTGTACTTGTCTTGCGAATGCCATGCCATGCTCGTACCTTACTTTACTTTACCTTACTTTACTTTACTTGTTGCACTCATTACTTTAAACTGCCATGTCATCGCATTCATGCTAGAACTGCTAGGTTGCTTTACTTTTACTACCTTTCAGTTTCACTTGCACAAGTCTTCCAGACTTGCTGACATGTGCCCCTTGCTCTTTTGGGTGTCACATGTTAGACCCTGAGCCAGAGACGGTAGTTGAGGACGAGGTGTTTGCTGACGCTGAGACTGAGCCTACGTTCGTTGAGGAGTACGAGGACACCGGAGACCAGTCTTAGTGATTGTGGAGCTACTTTTACTTTAGGTTGCTGTTAGTTGTCGGTGCTTGCACCTTTTCCTTGTTTTCGTACTTTGTATTTTGTTGGCCATGCTGGGCCTCTTTTAGACTCTTTTTCTTTTCAGCCTGGTGGCTTTTTCTGTGATGTGGAAACTTATTTTATGGATATTCTGAGATATCTCTTTGTCTCATTTAAATATTATTATCTTTGTTTCGTTCGCGTTGCAAGGACCTGCAGTTTAAATTTGATCGACGCTTATCGGACTTGCAGCTTTGTAGCTTCAAGTCTGAGCGGACCTTCTCACGCTTCGCCTCCATATTTTTGGGAAGCGGGGCGTGACATGTTTTGTTGGTGGCCCACGCAGGTCCAATCTTGCAAATGCGAATTAACGGAACAACGATAATAACAGAATGTCCATTAAATAAATTACAACATCCGAATCATAAGCCCTGAGTTTAGTTGTTTTCTTAGGACACTAGGTGATAAGAAGGCTTAGTTAGACGTCTGTGCTTGCTAGTTAGAGGCCCTGACTGTAGTTAAACCCCCCCTTCTAGCAATTGATTCAATCGTCGTAGGAGTTACCTTAGTGGTTCATGTCTACCCCTGACCATATTAGACTTCTAGATTTTCCTTCGGTCGTTCGCTTTTGGGTTCATCGATTTCGGACCAAGCTGAACGCATTTCCTTACCGTCTAACCTTTAGAAGTCTTAGCGCTTAGTTTTTAATCTTTAGTTGGTCGACCGTAGGAGTTCCCCGTAAACTCTTCTGATTCATGTCCCAGGCTTATGAATGTTTGATCTCCGACCAAATTCCTTGCCTCGATTCACGAGATCGCCCCATGACGATCGTCGTCAAGTTCCAAACCTTTTCGTTACAATCTTGAATCTTCCAAAAGTATCTTTCGATTTCCCCTTTCCTAGGTTTAAATTTGTTCAAAATTTTAATATACTTATACTTCATACTTCTTCATTGATTTAAATTTTAAAAACGTTTGTCGGAATTTTGAACTCTAGCTTATAATATTTTTCCCAGCCTATGTTTTCGTACTCATGTCGTCTTTTCATATATTAATTTTATTCTGAACCGTACTTTTATTTTGCTCAGTTCGATTTATAATTTTCCCTCTTATTTATGCCATTTGGATAATACTTCGTGTTTACTTTTAATATACTTTTCAAGTCACATGGAATTTCAGATTTCAGCAAGTTGGTTTTTGCTCACCGTTCCCACTATTTCAGATTTTTGCAAAATTACTATTTTCATAACCTCTTCCTGCTTTAGACCCTCCCTGATTTGATTTTTAAGACTTGCTATTCGATTTCGATAATTCTACTACTAAGTTAATATTATTTTCCGTGCACCATACATACTTTCAAAAATTTTTATATCCGTACCAAACTTGTTGTGCTCGTATATTAAGAACCTTGTGTAACTCTGTTTCTCATTTTTGGCAAACCTTCGTTCTCTAAAAGTAGTTTCAAATTGATCATTTTAAATTTTCCATAGCCTAAAAGTTTTGAAAGCATTAACATGAGTTTAAATTCTTCCGCTACTCGAATTCATTCTTCGACTTTCCAAAACTTTTGACAACATTTTATTAAATTACTGACTGATGGAATTTTCTAAACCATGTCCTTAATATTCGCGTAAATGATTTTACTTCCTTTCAAAATGATTTTTAGAAACAATAGACCATTTTCTCTTATTATGAATATTCGACTCAAATTTATTTTGAACAACTCGTTTTATCGATACCTAAATATTTCTTTTCAGACGAGGATTTTAACTTTTGAAGTACAAACAGTTTTCAAACTCCGCGTATTTTAGCTTATGCTATTTACCCTATTTCTTTCCCCCTCTATAAAGCATCACTACATCTCCTTTTCCTTCAACCTAAACATCACCATTGAGCCAATGTTTTCCCTGACCAAGCCGTCTTCTCGTATTCGTCCTATCTGAACTCGTGCTTATCGATCCTCCCCTCGTCACGCTCTCGACCTCCCTCTATTGCTTAGGCCTTAGGGTCCGTCAATGTCTATGTCCACCCTAAGTTTTTAGTAGACCCTTGGACCCTTGTGAGGTGTCGTTGTGCACGTACCTAACTTGTGTACGTGAGCTTGAATGAGTGTACCCCCCATAGTATATTAATGTTGCCTATTGAGTAATATATACGTACTTGGAGTTATTCGTGATATTATAAAAGTTATTTGTGTGTTATTATTGATAGATTTGTATGTGGTTAGCTATACCATACTAGGGATGCCTGTGTATATAAGAGCTAGCGTTGGAATATCTAATGGAGTGTGTGTAGCTAGAGATACTTGTGATGGTTGAAATAAATGATTGGTAAAGCTATGATAAGTAAGTAGGTCTATTGGGTGACCCATATATTAGCATGTATGAGTATGTGCTCGTAGGTAGATATATAAGGCGTTTAGACGTAAGTAGTTATGTTTCGTTGCATGAGTATATAGGTGATATACATATAGGTAGTAGGGTTAAAATTTTGATTGGTATTGTTTGCTTTCGCGGGATGTCGCATGCGTGCATACCGTGAGGTATACACGACCATTGCACATCTTAATTATGTACGTGTGGATGTGTTAGTATACTAATTATAGATAGTAGGCTATGGTGTGAATATATATGTTACATGTGTGTGACTATACGATGTATACGTATGCGTGTATGAAGGAGTGTATTATAAATATACGTGTGCTAATGTCTGTATTATTATTATGGTATATAGAATGATTGAACTATGTAAGTATTACCGGACTAAATATTAAGTGTGATTGATCTATGGAATGTATATGGTTGTATTGGTAGACATATATAAATATTAGAGTGGTATTGGTGTATGTATGAATGTCATGCTACGTATATGGGATATTCTGATATGTGTATTGAGTCTCACTCAAGCTTGAGTGGGTATACTCTAAGTATATTGAATGTATGTTGTAGTTTGAATATAGCAATGCTTGATGTATGTATAGTGATAAGAGTGTTTGTGCCTGGTTGTGCTACGCACATGATTGTGGGTCGCTACGCCAGTATATAGTTATAGGTGTTGGTCTTGTGGTATAGCTATTTACTAAGGACTTGCTTGTGCGCTAGCTAAAACTAGGTGTGTATGTGTGCTAGTTATACAATGGCATGATTGGTGTATGTAAATGAAATGTTAGCGTGTATGGGTGTGCACCATGCACGGGTAAGTATGTGCTTAGTTATAGGTATTGATGACTATGGTATATGTGGCGTGCCGTAAATATAGTTATAGGACCGTACGTGATGTGAATATATGGTGAACTATTTGCATGTATTGAATGACTATATATTGTGAAATTATAGTAGTGGTGAATGTATATTAGATATAGTGAACTTGATTCAATAATGGTATGGTGTGACTATATGTGTTGAGATGCTTGGTATTGGATGAATATTAGAGGGTAGTATACCCTTGATGTTTGTGCATAGGTAGCTACATATAGGTAGAGCAATGATTGTAGTTGCTGGTATGAGATCATACATATATAAGTATCTGAACTATTGTTTGTGAGTAGCAGTTATATAAGGGATGTATGTTTATATACCTGATTGAAATACGTGTATGAGTTTGACTGGCTATAATAGGTATTAATGTATAACGTACGTGAATGTATATATATAAACTTGTTGGTAGTATCAATGTTTGACTACCTAGTGCATATATATAAGCACTTGTAATGACTATACCTGGTTTAAATTATATGACTTGATTGGGGTAGTTATTAGAGCGACTAGATATATTAGAAAGTCCGAGGACGGACTTTATTCTAAGGTGGGGATGATGTAACGACCACTTTTCGTGGTGCGTTGTTCGTGCACGTGCTTGTGGCCGTGCACGTGTTTGTTTTATACTTTATTCGATTGTGAACACTTTTGTGTGATATGCCGTTGCGAACGTCTCTGAGAGTATTAAATGGTGGCACTATATTGGAACGACGTTCTCGAGTCGTTTTTCCACAATTTGATCTTACCCGATGAGACGTGACGATTCTCACTCTTGACGGGAGACGTTTCTATTTTTAGTTCCGTCGTCCGACGTCGAAACTGAGATCCGTCTTCTTAGTTAGCTCACATTCGTCATCACGATCACCCCGATATTTATTTTATAATTTTTGGAGTTCATTTGACCACTTTTATAATTTTTACAAGTTTTATAATATTTTTAATAATTTATTTTTAAATTAATTTCGGCCAAATAAAATTTATTTGAGTTTTAAACGTTTTAAAGAATTTTTGAGCCAATTTCCAGCTCATTTGGACCAGGTCAAATCCTAGAATGGGTTGGAGAAGTTTAAATTCAAATTTTAAATCTTTTTGAATTCTAATCCTATTAGATTTAGCCCTAGACCAAGTCAACCCACCTATACTATATAAGCAACCCCTAGCAAGTCCTATTTTCCAAGGAAATTAGCCCTAGCCTCTTCCAAACTCATTTTGGACGTTGCGACGATTCGTCGCAACGTTGCGACGAACGGCGGCCGCACGACCGAAGAAACGAGGCCAAAACCCCCGCTCCGACCGCTGGCCGCCCCCGCACCAAGCTTGGCCCGCATCGCTGCACAGCCGCTCCGCTCAATTCCTCCGCACCGACCGAAGGGAGCTCTCGGTCAGACCGAGAGCTCAAGCGCCCGCCCCGCACCGCAGCTGTCGCCCGCTTCGTCCCCCGCTCCGCTCCGTGCCCGACCGAAGGCCCCGCCCGCTGTGACCGAGCGCCCAAGCGCTGCAGCGTTGCATCGTCGCCCGCCCGCAATCCAAGCGCCTGACCGACCCGTTCTCTCGACCTGACCGACGGAAACTCTCGCACCCAGCCACCCCGCAGCCGCTGCACGCCCCAAATCGTCGCAGCCCGCATTCTCAGCGCACGACCGAGGGTTTCTCCCGCATTGGAGGGGTACGACCGAGGGTCACTTGTCGCAACCCCGCACCCGTCGCACCGCTTGCCACCGTGGGCCCCCCAAGTTCTCCAGAGTTATTGTGGGTCCCCCAAAGGTCCCTAGGAGTACTGTGGGCCCCACCAAGGTGCTTGCTCTTCGAGGATTCGTCGCGTACGATGTCGTCGCACGTCGTAGCCCGTCGTCGCACGTGCTAGCTTTGGAATCTGGAACCGTTGCCCCGGTCGATGCTCTGAATTTTCCAGCGAGGAATATATATTGGAATCTGGACTTGGAGCGCGATCTTATTATTCCAACCCCCGGCGTCGCTACCCGACGCCGGTGTAGCTTTCGCGTCGTGTTGAGGTAACGTTTTGCACCCCTAGGACCCCAAACCCAATTGCATGCTAATCAAGACTAAAATCAGTATTTTTAAAAGTATTTTAAATGTTTTAGAATTCACTAATCAAGATTAATAAAACGGATGTAGGCCGGTGGACTTGTGCACGTAGGAATCGTGACTTTGGACTCGTTGGACGGTGTTTTCTTGACGTGATAGTTGCAGGCAAGTGAAACTTGCCAACTCTTGTGTAGGGCCATGTTTTTAGGCCACTTACTTGTTTTTAGCGTAAAAGAGACTAGTCAGTGAAATGATAGCTGGCTAGACGCCTACTTGATCTAGTTTGACAACGAAACTAGATCCGTCACCTAAATGATCTAGCTTGACAACGAAGCTAGATCCAACCATTAAACTTGTCATTCATGCATGCTAAACTGTCACGTTTACTTTTCTTACTTGTACGCTTTACTACTTGCCATGCCATGTCATCCATGCATTGATTATTGCATCGTAGCACACGCTACAATACTTGTCCTTGTACTACTTGACTGGCTAGGTGCACCCCTACGCCATACTTGTTTACACACTTCCTGGCTCGTGGACCAGAAGCGGGCCTCATGTGTTGGCCAGAAACCAATGCCCGATACACGTGGAGGGACAGGGTTGAGCGACCACTCAGCGTAAAAGTGTGCCCGTACTGCCTCTTTAGCTGTAAGGCGTGAACTCTGTGCACGAGGTGCTTACTTTTCTTGTCTTGTACTTGTCTTGCGAATGCCATGCCATGCTCGTACCTTACTTTACTTTACCTTACTTTACTTTACTTGTTGCACTCATTACTTTAAACTTCCATGTCATCGCATTCATGCTAGAACTGCTAGGTTGCTTTACTTTTACTACCTTTCAGTTTCACTTGCACAAGTCTTCCAGACTTGCTGACATGTGCCCCTTGCTCTTTTGGGTGTCACATGTTAGACCCTGAGCCAGAGACGGTAGTTGAGGACGAGGTGTTTGCTGACGCTGAGACTGAGCCTACGTTCGTTGAGGAGTACGAGGACACCGGAGACCAGTCTTAGTGATTGTGGAGCTACTTTTACTTTAGGTTGCTGTTAGTTGTCGGTGCTTGCACCTTTTCCTTGTTTTCGTACTTTGTATTTTGTTGGCCATGCTGGGCCTCTTTTAGACTCTTTTTCTTTTCAGCCTGGTGGCTTTTTCTGTGATGTGGAAACTTATTTTATGGATATTCTGAGATATCTCTTTGTCTCATTTAAATATTATTATCTTTGTTTCGTTCGCGTTGCAAGGACCTGCAGTTTAAATTTGATCAACGCTTATCGGACTTGCAGCTTTGTAGCTTCAAGTCTGAGCGGACCTTCTCACGCTTCGCCTCCATATTTTTGGGAAGCGGGGCGTGACAAGCCACCCATGTATCATATCTCATTTTGCATTGCATCGTTTCATATTTTTTAGTTTTTTTAGTTTTTAGTTTTTTCTTTTATTGCATAGTTTTTTATTTTAATCCACCACCCACCCGACCCCTTTAGCACCATCTCCTGCTCACGAGCGTTTTCTTAGCAGTGAGGACACTGCTAGGTTTAGCTTGGGGGATGAGCGCAACCGCTTTATTTTTTATTTTTTATTTTTATTTTTATTTTTTTCTTTTTGCACTTTTCTTTCCCTATTTCAGTCTTTATTTCAATTTTCCACCGTTTTTCATGTCGTTTTCTTTTTTTTCTCATTTTGCATCATGTTTTCCATTTTCCCCATGCATGCATCTCTTTTTCTTTATTTTCCTCTTTCCTCCGCCTTTCTTTCTTTATTTGCTAGGGATGGTTCGCATGATGATATCTCTCGTGGCCTTATTAGTTTTTACGATGCTCATTTTCGATGACATGATATTAGGATAAAGTTCAGATTTACTATCTATACGCATGCATTTATTTTGATGATCTACCTGATTTAATGCCTGAAATGAATTGAAAATCGAATGCATGGGCTAGTATCTAGTATGATTTATGTTGGAAAATGCACCTAGGTTCACGCATCACTTAAACACTCGGAGTATCTGTTTTTATCTCAGTCACTTCTGTTTGCATGCCTGCTGATATTGTGATTATTACTGCATGCCTTTTCAGTATTCATTTAGAGAAGTGAAAATATCCATGCTATCTATGAGTTTAGTTAGGGTTTTATTTTATCAAACCGTTGTGCATCCTCTTATGAGTGAACCGAGAGTCTTACTATTTTTCCCTCTCCACATATCTTTTTATATCTCTACATATTAGTTGGTTGCACCCCCATAGCTATCTTTACCGCATCTCACTTCCCAAACCCCAAAAAGAAAAAGTATATCTTCTATTGAAAAAAAAGAAAAAAAGAGAGAAAAAAGTGTATATATTCATATGTGAAAAAAAAGAAAAGAAAATGAATAAATTCTATATCATTTCATTAGAAGCTATCATTTATTCTGGGAAGAAAAACAAAAATTCCATATCATATTTTCAGATGCGACGCCTCAAGCTAAGCTTGGGGGGTAAACCAACTGATCACATGAGTGAGCATGACATTAGAGAGACGGTGCATAACGGGGAGATTTAATAACACCCAAACTTTACGAATTGCTTTAGTTTTTGGAGATTTCTCATGTATCAAAATGAATATCTGAATGGCATGATTCTTTCTATTCTCTATTGCATGTTGCGTGATTTCTTTATACTCCTCGTGTGTCTGAGATTGAAAAGGGCGTTGCCAACTTCTTTATACTAGACTCTAGGGATTGCATGAGATTGATATGATTTGATGGCGTTATTTCAGTAGATCCTTATTCTTTGCCTTATTGCATGCTAGTCATATGATTTGTAAATCTAGAAATTTCCAATAGCATGTATGTTTATCATTTTAGAGCTTTGTGATTTACTATTTAGGCCTGAGATCTGACCGACCATCTTTAGCACTCTCCTCTTGCTTCTCTTTTTGCTTTTCATTTCTTTCTATTTTCATTTTCTTATTTTTCTTTTTGTTTTCCTCCCGGCGTACCGATTATTTGTCTTCCTCGAGGACGAGTAAGAGGTAAGCTTGGGGGATTTTGATGTGTCCATGTTTTATACTATTTTCATATCATTATTCCATTGCATCTCATGCCATATTCGTATCCAAATCCCTCATTTTACTGCGATATTGCATTTCTGACGATATTTTTGAGCTTCGTAGTGTTTTGTCAGTTTTCAGGGATTTTGGAGTGATTTGGGACCCCGCTTGGGTATGGACACATCCGACGTGTTCGTGAGCTCATTGACGAGGCTCTGGAGGAGTTCGCCACACTTCTGGAGCCATTAGAGGAGAAGAGAGAGAGAGAGACAGAGCAGAGAGAGAGAGAGACAGCCCCACAGGAGATCTCTGCGGAATTTCCCAGAAAATTCTCGGTCCGAGCAGCTCAGCTGCTCGACCGAGCATCTTCAATTTGAGAAGAGCAGCAGATACGGGTTGACTCGAACCGAGCAGCTCATCTGCTCGGTCGAGCAGCCTCAATTCCACAGCAGTCCACGACGCGGCCCGAGCATCTGACCGAGTCGACGCCTACTCGCCCCGAGCAGTGATGACTCGGTCCGGGTAGGCAACTTTGAATCTGTTCCATTTTCTGTAGTGCTCGTTCGAGTAGCTTCTCTACTCGGCCCGAGCTACTGAACGAGCAGCCTGTTGCTCGACCGAGTCACCTACTCGGTCGGCAACTCCAGGGTCATTTTTGGAATGTTTTGAAAGGTCGCGATGCGCGCGATTTGGGGAGCAACTGAAGCTGGAGCTAGCGTGCTACTGGGAGGAGAAATTTTGATGAGGTATTTTTGGATAGTTTTTCGGGGGAGAGCTTATGCGATTTTTAAGTGATTATTCTAGGGAAATTTTGTAAGGAATTCGGGATCTCTTTTCTGGAGATTATCGTTCTTATTCTGGATTGTGTTTGTGCTTGGGAACCTGGAGTCATTTTCTAGATCTATACATTGCGATTTTCTCAGTTCTTCACTGTAAGTCTTTTATTCATATTTCTCTGATTGTTATAATGAATTCGTATCGGAGAACGATGTTTTTGTTTGTCACTATTGCGATGTGTGAGTAGATTTATTCTAGGGTTGATGGGTTAGCCCTAGGACCCTTGGGGGAAAATGTAGATCCGGATCCCTACATTGAATTGGGGGCTTAAGGTTGTATTTCGGTAGATCCTACCGAATCCGTAGATGACCCGTACTGAGATCATGCCCACGGTCTATGGAATTGATGTGCTTAAGGGGTATCTAGGGATTCGAATAGGGAAATCGTTGCATCTAACCAAGGCACGTGACAATGCCCGGCTCGCGCCTTGAGGGGATCCATCGACGAACTATACCGCTACGTTGACGGCTACCGCCATTACGTCAACGAGAGCTACCGAAATATCCCGAAATTCTAACCCACGAGAGTGGTACGAATTGGGGGATTAATTCCCTAGCCCTAATGCAATGAAAGGATCCTATCCTAACATCGACCCCTGATGATCCTAGTGGTGATCCCTAAAGCCCTAGTCCCTTTTATTAATATTACAACAACATCATCCCGAACAAATCTTTTACCCCGATAGCTTTCTCACTTCAAAACTTAGAGATAAACTGATAACCAATTGACACTATCACCGTCCCTGTGGGATTCGACATCTTATATACTATAACTCGACATCGTCCACTTGCGGATTGAGCCCGGAATTGTAGCCTAGGGGCCATACCACGCCTGGCGATCGTGACACCGCCAGGTAGAACCTAGGTGTAGGTTACGGGAGCGTCAGGTGCCGGTTCGTTTGGAATAGAGCCGTCTGATGTCGTGTAATAGCTTGAGTCTGAGCTGGATGACGAGTGTGTCTCATAAAAGATATCTTCAGGTTCCGCTTCCTGGCCTTCGCATTTCTCAGGATCCCGCACGGTTTGCTTGTCAACAAGGGGGATATCGTCATCTAACCATGCACCTCTTTGGAA
Organism: Scilla litardierei; assembly: GCA_030789695.1. Lineage (NCBI taxonomy): Eukaryota > Viridiplantae > Streptophyta > Magnoliopsida > Asparagales > Asparagaceae > Scilla > Scilla litardierei. The sequence goes on along the minus strand of JAULAV010004273.1, from coordinate 63,446 downwards.
ATTGTCCTGAAGCCCGTTAGGTACTATGGTCGAATCATCTTCTTGGAAGTCACCGGTCTCTGGGAGACTTGTATATCCGGGGTTTATTTGTCCCTCAGAGACAAGTCATGCAAATATCTCTTCGAATGGGATATCGACAGGGAAGAAATATGTGCCATGAGTATCAATTCGTATGCAGATCCCTTCCGGGACGTTGTTGGCGTCAGTGTAATATTCTGAGATGAACTCTGAAAGATGCGGTGCGAATGGATCTGCTGATGAGATGAATACTAGCCTGGTGCACCTGGCATGATCCACAATGTTATTCAAAGCAGTTAGAAGGGATACCTCGTTTGGTGTATCGTAGGAGTTGGCCTGTGGGATATCCCTAATGCAGAGTAAGAGCTTGTCCCCTTCGACGCTAACGTATATATCGTCTTCGAGAGCACCTGAGTGGACTTGCTCTGCAATGTAGTTCAGGACTTCAAATTCGGCCTCGTGAATAGTCTTGACGACTAAAGAGCTGGTAGATCTCACATAGTCCTACATCCTGTCTAAGGCATATTGAGGATGCTCCCTCCAATATGGGTCCTGGGCAAGGAAGCCTCATCGACACATTGTAGTCTCCCGAATGTAAGACGTTCGCATGATGGTAATCTGAGGGGGGATGTTAGCACGCAGAGAAGAAGCAGTCAAGAAAATCATGGAACTCGTTAGCAAAAAGGAGAGAAATAATAATAAGAGAACAAAAATAAAAATAAAAAGAAGTGGCGAGGTGTCAAGTGTGGATGGAACCAACACTCTCCAACCAAAAGCTAAAGTAACTGTTGCCTCCCTAGCAATGGCGCCAAAACTTGTTCCTCGCCCGCGATGCATGGACAAGTCACCGCAAGTGAACGGTGTGTAATAGTATTTATAGAATGTCGAACTCTAGGGAGGCGATCGTCTAACACTTAGCTTTTTGTGGAAGGATGAGAATGTGTGGTCGAGGTTGTCACGTTGGAATTGGTTGGTTGTGAGAAGTGGAATTAACTAAATATTAAACGTCTAAGGTGTTCGGGATTCCCTACTAGGGCCTTCGGTAATGGATTTTAGGTCAATTGGTCCTCCGTCGAACGACAGATTAGGGTAGGAGTATCACATCCGGAGATGGAAATGAGCGTTAGACTTTCGTCATCACGCTCGTCTAATGCATCCCTATAGGGAGCCGTGCTTTCGCTATCGGCTTCATACAGGAATGCATGCATTACGCTTGACACTTGGCCCCGCCTCGTAATCTGTAGGTACTCGCGTGCTCTACATAATGCGGTGCCATCCTGTGGCTAGTTCTAGCGGTCAAGCTACTTTCGTAGTCATCAGCTAGCGGATTAGAGATTAGTGGTCGCCCCCGGATCTTGAGTCACTCTCGTGAGCGCGAGCCCCGAAAAATGTCCACTAAGCCCAAATCGGATTCATGCGGATTCTCCCTAGGAAATGGAGTTTCTTTCGCGATCCTCCAATCCTAAGGAAAATCCCCCAAAACCCTTGTTCAAAACACCATAGGGAGACCCTAAATTCATCCAACAGAGGTCTAACCTAACATCCAATCCATAAGCTCATAGGGATTCTCTCTAAGCCCTAGATACCCACTACTCTAGCATGGCTATGGCTACAAAGGTGAGAGCAATAGAGAATAGCATAATTACTTGGGCAAACATTATGAAATTATTATCAATATGAAGACGGAGCAATATAAAACAACATATCAAAAAATCAAAGAGAAAGTAATAGCTACCAAGATTTAGATTGCAAAATAAGATCCCAAGAAAAAGAGCCTCTCCAATAGCTCTCAGGTTTTTCAGCAGTAAAATAATCTTAACCTAATCTAAAAACTTTTTGGTTTATATACAAAACCCATTAGTTTCGGGTTTTACATCAAAACCAACCCGAAACCCACTAAAAAGTAAAAAACATAGTCTGCCAACCTAGCGCTCGGTCGAGCGGGGTGCTCGCTCCACCGAGCGCTGCCTTGTGGAGCGTCATCTTGGGGAGCTTGAGAGGGGGCCGCTCGGTCGTGTAGAGAAGCTGCTCGACCGAACGCCATCTTAAGGAATCGATGTCGCTCAGTTGAAGATGAGGCCGCTCGGTCGAGCGGGGAAGCCGCTCGACCGAGCAAATTAAACACAATTTTAAGAGAGAGTTGAAGGGAAAAAATAGGGCTTTACTGACGACTTGCTTGGGCGAGCGACTTGGTCGCTCGGTCGAGCGAGTCGAGTCGCTTGCCCGAGCGCTCCTTTGAACCCTTGGCCCATTCGACTTGGTGTCACAGCTCGGTTGAGCGCATCTTGCGCTCGACCGAGCGATCTGGGAAATCTTCATCTCCCTCCTTCATTCTCTCTACCTCTCTTCTCATTCCACTTCATCTTCTTCTCTTCTTTTCTTCTTCCCCTTCATCTTCTTCTTCTATTCTTCCCTTAGCCCCCGTTGAGTCGCCGTGGTGAGGCGATGCAAGCTTGGCGTCGAAGTTGTGTCCAAATTCATGTACTACTCTGAATCGCACCGAATTCCCTGAAAGTGTATAAAATATCGCCAGAATCAAATATATTGAGAAAAGCATGATATAATACGAAAATACGAATTCAGGCGTTCGAAACGATATGGAAATGCGTGATAAAAACATGGAAAATATGGACACAACAAGCTTCAACATAAGAAAGAGATTCAACCAATCAAGCCCGAGAAGCCGAAAAAGCAAAAGGGGGTTGCATTCCATGCCGAGAAGGACCCAATTGAGTGGAGAAAGAAATTCCATCGGGAAGCTTCTGGTGAATAAGATGAGGGTAGCGATGATGATTTCGTAGAGCTTGCCAAGCAATTCAAAGCTTTCCTCAAGGGCAAGCAAGGTAAATCTTTGTCAAAGTTTGCATCTAAGTCTAACAATTCCATTGGTTTCAATTGTAGAGGAAAAGATCATCTTTCTACCGAATGCCCTTCCAAACCCTACAAAGACTCTTACAAAGGGAAAGGGAAGAAGCATTGGAAAGGCAAGTCCAAATTCAAGAACCAAAAGAAGGGACTTGTCGGCACATTCGATGACTCGGATGAGGACTCATCAAGTGACGAAGAAGAAGATGACAAGAAGCAAGCCAACATGTGCTTCACGGCATTGGAAGATCTTTCTTCAAGATCTAGCAATGAAGAGGTGGAGGCTTGGCTCAAGACCAATGAAGAAGTGTGCTTCATGGCAAAAGGGGAAGAGTCTTCGTCAAGCCTAGCGAGGAGGAATCCGATGAGGAAATTGAGAAGGAGCCAAAGCTGAGGAGCTCGAATACCGATACAATGTGTCCTCCAACACTGCAAGTAAGTGAATCAAATCATATGCTAAATTTAAAGCTAAATTTAAGAATGCTATGAGTATGGTGCATGCATTAGAATCTTCTAGTGTAAACAATAATGATATGAATTTTTGTGACACTAGTGAGAGAGCCACACTTCTCTCTTAAGTTAAGGATTTGAGCATGATTAATGAAAAATTGGTAGCTCAAAACCTTAGCTTAGAATCTCGCATTCAACAACTTATTTTTAAATGCGAAGTGGAATCCCAAAATCTCAAAAGCTTTGTTCACTCGAGAGATTCACTCCACGGTTTGCTAGAAAAACAACATCCGGCAAACCATAGAGGATGTTTGGGATACACTCCAAAGGTGGTTACCAAACCAACCTCTAATTCTTTTTATGGTGCAAATACAACAAATATTGCAAAAGCATCTAAAAAGAATCACCATGCTTTTTTATTCAAAATAACACCAATAACAAGAAGCATGTAAATCATAAGGTGGTGAGGAAAAATGAAAATTCTTCATTTTTTGCTAAGAAGCAAAATCCTCACTCTATGCATGCCAAGAAATTCATTTCTACGCCTAAGCATGCCACATCCACCCCTCTTGCAATGGCTAAACCTTTGCCTAGGAAATCCTTGAGTATTTGGATTCCCACTAAGTGTAGTGTGCAAGAGAGGAATAGATACAACAACTCTCTAGTTAGGGATGTGATCACCTCATGTGATTACATTAGGAAATCAAACTCTTCTTGGGTTTGGTTCCCTGATGTGTAGGTCTCTCACACATATGCATATTGCATGGGTATTATGCTTAATGTCTATTCTTAGCATACCCATTGATTGTGTGTGATTTTCATGTTTTTGAAAATACTTTCAAATTATTTTTCATGAAAATGGGGACCTTGGGGATTTCATTGACATACATATGGTTCAAAGAATGCATGTATGACAATGTTATGACAATGTGGGAGTTAATATGTTATCTATGTTTAAAAATATTTTAAAACATATTTTAACTCTCATTTTTGGTTGTTTTGAGATCACTATTTACAATTGGTTATTATTGGTCTCAAATTCAACCCTTGGATGTTGCCATCATTTGAATGATATATTTTATTTTAGCAATGTCACTTGTATCAATATTACATGATTCTTTCTATATCTATGCTTTGATACATTTTAGGCACATGGCTCCAATTATGTTTTACAATTGGTTTATATTTTATCTTTTTCTTTACAATTGGTATTGATCCTAGAAGTCAACAATTTGACCATTTATATAATCCAGGAGGAGCATGGGATAGTAAATGATACCACTAAATTTTTACATTTGGTATCATACATCTCTTTATCTCTTGTTTATTTGTCATTTTTATGATTGGTATCAATGACAGATATTATTTCTTGTATGTTTGATGTCCACCTTTTTGACAATGACAGGGGGAGAGAGATAGGATTATGTAAATCATATCTTCTATAGGGAGAGAGATATACATATGGGGAGAGATATGTGGGATTATGTAAACCATTCATGTGGCGAATGTTATTGATTTTATCTCAATTGGTTTATGTAATACATGCCTATTATATGTCACCATTGTCTCTTATTATTTAAATTGGTTTATCTCATTTTACAATTGGTGCATATAAGTAGGGGGAGCTCATTAGCATTGTGCTTTATTTCTTTATGTTTTACATAATGTGTTTTACATAACGTAAGGATTCTATTCCAACGTCGACCCCCGACGATCTTAGTGGTGATCCCTAATGCCCTAGTCCTTTTTATTAGTAAAACAACAACACCACCCTAATCAACTCTTTCAACCCGATAGCTATCTTACTTCGAGATTTAGGAGTAAACTGAGAATCCATCTACACTATCACCGTCCCTATGGGATTCGATATCATTTATACTATAACTCGACACCGTCCGCTTGTGGATTGAGCCCAGAATTGAAACCTAGGGGCCATACCACGCCTGGTGATCGTGACATCGTCAGGTGGAATCTAGGTGTATGTTTCGGGTGCGTCAAGTTTTTGGCGCCGTTGCCGAGGACGGCACTAGTGTTTACCTCGGTTTATCTCTTTATTTTTGAAGTTTTCTAGCACTCTAATCATTTCTCATCTTTCCACCATTTTCTATTCTTTTATTTATTTCGGTGCTACTGATGGTGTCTGTTTGAGTTTTGTTGGTGCATGAACACTCGCTGCAGGGGATCTACTAGAGAATTGTTATTCGATCCTGAGATCGAGAAGACAGCGAGGGCCTTGAGGGCCTCAAGTAGAAGTTCATCTCCCTCCGCTCAGATGGCAGACAACAACAATCCTCCCCCTCCTCGCACCGGGTCCATCAGGGACCATATGAAACCAACGTTTGGGAACAACTCCTCCATTCTTAGACCGCAACTGGCGGCAGCGAGCTTCGAGCTAAATACGGGGTTGCTTAATTTGATGCAGCAGGATCCCTTCCACGGGCATCTGCATGAAAATCCCAACCATCACATTGACACCTTCCTGGCGAAGTGTGATACGTTCAAGGCAAAGGATGTTAGCGATGATGCTGTGAAGCTGCGACTTTTCCCGTTCACTTTAAGGGATAAAGCCTCCTATTGGCTCCGGACCCACCCTCCAAATCATTTCACCACCTAGGAGAAGCTGGCACTTCCCTTCGTGGATAAGTTCTATCCACCCTCGAAGACAGTGCAGATCCATGGAGCGATATCAAACTTCAAGCAGCTCCCACAGGAGTCACTCTATGAGGAATGAGAGAGGTTCAAGGACCTCCAACATCAGTGTCCTCACCACGGGATTCAGCCATGGGATTTGGTGCAGAGCTTTTACAACCGGCTCCAGTCTAGCACCAAGATGATCATCGATGCTGCGGCGCAAGGCGCCTTACTGGATAAGTCTCCTGAAGAGGCTATTGATTTGTTGGAGCATATGGCGGCCAACAATCAAAAATGGAGTGAAGAGAGAACTATTGTGACCCGGACTCCCGAGGTCAAAGCTGTTAGCCACTTGGACTCTCACATCGAGACCCTATGTAAACAAGTGGCCAGGATCGAACAGTGCCTGGATTCTGTCACGCCCCGCTTCCCAAAAATATGGAGGCGAAGCGTGAGAAGGTCCGCTCAGACTTGAAGCTACAAAGCTGCAAGTCCGATAAGCGTCAATCAAATTTAAAACTGCAGGTCCTTGCAATGCGAACGAAACAAGATAATAATAATGAAATGAGACAAAAGAATAATCTCAGAATATCCATAAATATAAATTCCAACATCGCAGAAAAGCCACCAGGCTGAAATAAAAGAGAGTCTAAAGGCCCAACATGGCCAACAAAAGTACAACGTACAAAACAACGGTGCTACGCACCGACAACTAACAACAAACCTAAAACAAAAGAAAGCTCAGCAAAATTCACCAAGAAAGATCACTGACATCCACAAAACTCCTCCTCGGCAGACATGGACTCAGGCTCAGCGTCAGCAACTCATCACGTACACAGCAACGGTCTCTGGCTCAGGTCTAACATGTGACACCCAAAAGAGCAAGGGGCACATGTCAGCAAGTCTACAAGAGACTTGTGCAAGGAAACTGGAAGTATGCAAAAGTAAAGCAACCTAGCAGTTCTAGCATGATGCAATGACATGGCAGTTAAAGTATGAGTGCAACAGGTAAAGTAAAGTAAAGTAAAGTAAAGTAAAGTACGAGCATGGCATGGCATGAATCATTCACAAGACAAGTACAAGACAAGGAAAGTAAGCACCTCGTGCACAGAGATTCCGTCTTTTGGCTAGAGGGCTGATCAAGCCACTCCTAAGCTCAAGTGACCGTTTATCCCTACCCCTCCACGTGTATCGGGCATTGGTTTTTAGCCAACACATGAGGCCCGCTTCTGGACCACGAGCCAGGAAGTGTTTTAAACAAGTATGGCATAGGGGTGCACCTAGCCGGGAACACGGAAACACGGATTGTACAAGTATTTTGTAGCGTGTGCTACGATGCAACAATCAATTTGGATGACATGTAAGATGCAATGCATGGCAGTTAAAAGTGCGTACAGGTAAGGAAAGTAAACGTGACAGTTTAGTATGCATGAATAACAAGTTTAAAAGGGTTGGATCTAGCTTCGTTGTCAAGCTAGATCAATTAGGTGACGGATCTAGTTTCGTTGTCAAACTAGATCAAGTAGGCGTCTAGCCAGCTATAATTTCACTGACTAGTCTCTTTTACGCTGAAAGCAAGAAAGTGGCCTAAAAACATGGCCCTACACAAGAGTTGGAAAGTTTCACTTGCCTGTAAGTACGACGTCTGAGCACACCGTCCAATGAGTCCAAAAAATCACAATTATCCTACGTGCACAAGTCCACCGGCCTACAACCGTTTTATTAATCTTGATTAGTGATTTCTAAAACATTTAAAATACTTTAAAAATACTGATTTTAGTCTTGATTAGCATGCATTGGGTTTGGGGTCCTAGGGGTGCAAATTGTTACCTCAACACGACGCGAAAGCTACACCGGCGTCGGGTAGCGACGCCGGGGGTTGGAATAAAAGATCGCGCTCCAAGTCCAGATTCCAATATAGTTTCCTCGCTGGAAAGTTCAGAGCATCAACCGGAGCTACGGTTCCAGATTCCAAAGCTAGCACGTGCGACGACGGGCTACGACGTGTCGCAACGTCGTACGCGACGAATCCTCGAAGAGCAAGCACCTAGGTGGGGCCCACAGTAGTCCTAGGGACCTTTGGGGGACCCAAAATACCTCTGGAGAACTTGGGGGGCCCACGGTGGCAAGTGGTGCGATGGGTGCGGGGTTGCGACGTTTGCTCTCGGTCGTACTCAGCCAAATGCGGGGGCTTGGCTCGGTCGGTGCGGGGGAACGGGCTTGTGCAGCTGCGGGTGCGGTGTGGGCCTTGGTGCTCTCGGTCGGTGCGGAGGGAGGGTTCGGTCGTGCGCCTTGGATGCGGGGGAGCGGGCGCTGCAACGTTGCGAGCGTTGCAACGTTGCGGAGGCGGGCAATCCGCTCGGTCAGGCGCTAGCGGATGCGGGGCGACAAGGCGGGCGCTGAGCGGGGGCTTGCAACGGTGCGGAGATGCGAGCGGAGTGGGGAAGCCTCTCGGTCTGACCGAGAGGAATCCTCGGTCGGAGCGGGGAGCGGAGTGGGCGACAGCAGCGGGTGCGGGCGGGGCTTGGTGCGGGTGGAGCTGCCGGTCAGAGCGGGGAAAAAGAGGCCGTTCTCTCGGTCGTGCAGAGCTGCTTCGTCGCAACGTTGCGACGAATCGTCGCAACGTCAATTTGAGTTTTGGAAGAGGCTAGGGTTAATTTCTTGCGAAAATAGGTCTTCCTAGAGGTTGTTTATATAGTGTAGATGGGTTGACTAGGTCTAGGGCTAATCCTAATGAGATTAGGAGTTTAAAATAATTTAAAATTTGAAATTCAACTTCTCCAACTCACCCAAGGATTTGACTTGGTCCAAATGAGCTGGAAATTGGCTCAAAAATTCTTTAAAACGTTTTAAACTCAAATAAATTTTATTTGGCCGAAAATAATTTAAAAATTAATTATTAAAAATATTATAAAACTTGTTAAAAATATAAAAGTGGTCAAATGAACTCCAAAAATTATAAAATAAATATCGGGGTGATCGTGATGACGAATGTGAGCTAACTAAGAAGACGGATCTCAAATTCAACGTCGGACGACGAAACTAAAAATAGAAACGTCTCCCGTCAAGAGTGAAAATCGTCACGTCTCATCGAGTGAGATTAATTTGTGGAAAAACGACTCGAGAAGTGTCGTTCCAAGATAGTGCCACTATTTAATACTCTCAGAGACGTTCACAACGGCATATCACATGAAAGTGTTCACAAACAAATAAAGTCTAATACAAACACGTGCACGGCCAAAAGCACGTGCACGAAAAACGTACAACGAAAAGTGGTCGTTACATCCTCCCCACCTTAGAATAAAGTCCGTCCTCGGACTTTCTAATATAGTTAGTCGCTCTAATAACTACCCCAAATCAAGTCACATTATATTTCAAACCAGGTATAGTCATTACAGGTGCTCATATACGCACTAGGTAGTCAAACATTGATACTACCAACAAGTATATATATACATTCACGTACGTATACACTTATACCTATTATAGTCAGTCAAATTTATACATGTATTTCAATCATATATATATAAACATACATCCCTTATATAACTACTACCTAGTATAAAACAATAGTTCAGATACTCACATAAGGATAGTCTCACACTTAGCCAATACAATCATTGCTCTACCTATATGTAGCTACCTATGCACAGACATCAAGGGTATACTACCCTCTAATAATCCCTAGTATTCATCCAACACCAAACACATCAACACATGTAGTCACACCATACCATTTTTAAGTCAAATTTTACTATATCTAATATATATTCACTACTACCATATTTCACTCATTATATAGTCATTCAATGCATGCAAATAGTTCACCATATATTCTCATCGCATACGGTCCTATAATTGTATTTACGACACGCCACATATATCATAGTCATCAAAACCTATAACTAAGCACATACTTACCCGTGCATGGTGCACACCCATACACGCTAACATTTCATTTACGCATACCATTATATTACTAGCACATCTATGCACCTAGTTTAGCTAGCACACAAGCAAGTCCTTAGTAAATAACTATACCACAAGACCAACACCTATAACTATATACTGGTGTAGCGACCCACAGTCATGTGCGTAACTCAACCAGGCACAAACACTTCTATCACTATACATACATCAAGCATTGCTATATTCAAACTACAAACATACATTCAATATACTTAGAGTATACTCACTCAAGCTTGAGTGAGACTCAATACACATATCAGAATATTCTATATACGTAACACGACATTCATACCTATACCAATACCACTCCCATATATATACATCTACCAATACAACCATATACATTCCATAAATCAATCACACTTAAAATTTAGTCAGATAACACCCACATAGTTCAATCTAATTATATACCATAATAATAACATTACAGACATCAACACCCACATATTTATAATACCCTCCCTAGTACAAACATTCACCGTATAGTCACACATAAATAATGTATATATTCACACCATAGCCTACTACCTATAATTAGTATACTAACACATCCACACATACATAATTAAGATGTGCAATAGTCGTGTATACCTCACTGTATGCACGCATGCAACATCCCGAAAAGCAAGCAATACCAATCAAAATTATATTTCTACTACCATATGTATATCACATATATACTCAGGCAACAAAACATAACTACTTACATATAAGCACCATATATATCTACCTACGAGCACATACTCACTCGTACTAATATATGGGTCACACAATAGACCTACTTACTTATCTCTATGTTCTCCCATTATCATCACACCTAGCATATACATAGTTTTACCAATCATTTTATTTCAACCATCACAAGTATCTCTAGCTACATACACTCCATTAGATATTCCAACGCTAACTCTTATATACACATGCATCCCTAGTATAGTATAGCTATCCACACAAAATCTATAACTACTAACACACAACAACTTCACACTATCACGATTAACTCCGAGTATATATATATCACACAATAGGCAAACATCAATATACTATGGGGGTACACTCATTCAAGCCCACGTACACAACTTAGGTACGTGCACTACGACTACCTCACAAGGTCCAAGGGCCTACTAACACTTAAGGGTTGACACAGACTTTGACGGACCCTAAGGCCTAAGCAATGAAGAGAGGTCGAGGTCGAGACGAGGGAAGGATCGATAAGCACGAGTTCAGATAGGACGAATACAAGGAGACGGCTTGGTTAGGGAAAACATTGGCTCAATGGTGATGTTTAGGTTGAAGGAAAGGAAAATGTAGTGATGCTTAAATGGGATACAGAAAAGGGAAATATGGTGAATAGCATAAGCTAAAATACGTGGATTTCGAAAACTGTTGTACTTCAAAAGTTGAAATCCTCGTTTGAAAAGAAATGTTTGGAGAGCGATAAACGAGTTGTTCAAAATAAGTTTGAGTCGAACATTCATAATAAGAGAAAATGGTCTATTGGTTTTAAATTTTTTTTTAAAAGGAAGTAAAATCATTTACACGAATATTAAGGACATGGTTTAGAAAATTTTATACGTCAGCAATTTAATATAATGTTGTCAAAAAGTTTTGGAAAGTCAAAGAATGAAATCAAGTAACGGAAGAATTTAAACTCATGTTAAATGCTTTCAAAACTCTAGGCTATGGAAAATTTAAAATGATCAATTTGAAACTACTTTTAGAGAACCAGGGTTTGCCAAAAATGAAAAACTGATTTACACAGGGTTCTTAATATACGAGCACAACAAGTCTGGCACGGATATAAAAATAATTGAAATTCAATTTGTTTTAGAAATTTTCTAAAAATGTGTATGGTGAGCGGAAAGAAAATAATAGTAACTTAACATAAGAATTATCAAGATCGAATAGCAAATCTTTAAAATCAAATCAGGGAGGGTCTACAGCAGGAAGTGGTTATGAAAGTAGTAATTTTGCAAAAAATCTGAAGTAGCGAAAACGACGAGCAAAAACCCAACTTGCTGAAAGCTGAAACTCCATGTGCCTTGAAAGTATATGAATGGCATAAATCAGGAGGGAAAATTACAAGTTGAATAAAAGTACGATTCAGAATAAAATTAATATATGAAGGGACGACGCATTTGCATAAGTACGAAAAACATAGGCTGGGAAAATACTATAAGCTAGTATTCAAAAATTCCGACAAACGTTTTTTTTAAAAATTAAATCAATGAAGGAGTATGAAGTGTAAGTATATTAAAATTTTGAACAAAGTTAAACTTAGTGGAAGAGGAGATCGAAAAATACTTTCAGAAAATTCAAGACTTGTAATGGAGAGGTTCGAAAATTGACGACGATCGTCATGAGGCGATCTCGTGAATCGAGGCAAGGAAAATAGTCGGATGATCATAAATCAGGAAAATCTACGGGGAAACTCCTACATTCGACCAACTAAAGACTAAGAACTAAGCGCTAAGACTCTCTAAGGAGCTAGACGGTAATGGAATGCGTTCAGCTTGGTCCGAAATCGATGGACCCAAACGAACGACGGAAGGAAATTCTAGGAGGTCTAATATGGTCAGGGTTAGGCAATAACCCCTAAGGTAACTCCTACGACGATTAAATCAGTTGCTGGTAGGGAGTCTAACTATAATCAGGGCCTCTAACTAGCAAGCACAGACGTCTAACTAAGCCTTCTTATCACCTAGTGTCCTAAGAAACATCTTGACTCAGGGCTTCTGACTCGGATGTTGCAATTTATTTAATGGAAATTCCGTTATTATCGTTGTTTCATTAATTCGCAATTGCAAGACTGGACCTGCATGGGCCATCAACAAAACCTGTCACGCCCCGCTTCCTAAAAATATGGAGGCGAAGTGTGAGAAGGTCCGCTCAGACTTGAAGCTACAAAGCTACAAGTCCGATAAGCGTCAATCAAATTTAAAACTGCAGGTCCTTGCAACGCGAGCGAAACAAGATAATAATAATGAAATGAGACAAAAGAATAATATCAGAATATCCATAAATATAAATTCCAACATCGCAGAAAAGCCACCAGGCTGAAATAAAAGAGAGTCTAAAGGCCCAACATGGCCAACAAAAGTACAACGTACAAAACAACGGTGCTACGCACCGACAACTAACAACAAACCTAAAACAAAAGAAAGCTCAGCAAAAGTCACCAAGAAAGATCACTGACATCCACAAAACTCCTCCTAGGCAGACATGGACTCAGGCTCAGCGTCAGCAACTCATCACGTACACAGCAACGGTCTCTGGCTCAGGTCTAACATGTGACACCCAAAAGAGCAAGGGGCACATGTCAGCAAGTCTACAAGAGACTTGTGCAAGGAAACTGGAAGTATGCAAAAGTAAAGCAACCTAGCAGTTCTAGCATGATGCAATGACATGGCAGTTAAAGTATGAGTGCAACAGGTAAAGTAAAGTAAAGTAAAGTAAAGTAAAGTACGAGCATGGCATGGCATGAATCATTCACAAGACAAGTACAAGACAAGGAAAGTAAGCACCTCGTGCACAGAGATTCCGTCTTTTGGCTAGAGGGCTGATCAAGCCACTCCTAAGCTCAAGTGACCGTTTATCCCTACCCCTCCACGTGTATCGGGCATTGGTTTTTAGCCAACACATGAGGCCCGCTTCTGGACCACGAGCCAGGAAGTGTTTTAAACAAGTATGGCATAGGGGTGCACCTAGCCGGGAACACGGAAACACGGATTGTACAAGTATTTTGTAGCGTGTGCTACGATGCAACAATCAATTTGGATGACATGTAAGATGCAATGCATGGCAGTTAAAAGTGCGTACAGGTAAGGAAAGTAAACGTGACAGTTTAGTATGCATGAACAACAAGTTTAAAAGGGTTGGATCTAGCTTCGTTGTCAAGCTAGATCAATTAGGTGACGGATCTAGTTTCGTTGTCAAACTAGATCAAGTAGGCGTCTAGCCAGCTATAATTTCACTGACTAGTCTCTTTTACGCTGAAAGCAAGGAAGTGGCCTAAAAACATGGCCCTACACAAGAGTTGGAAAGTTTCACTTGCCTGTAAGTACGACGTCTGAGCACACCGTCCAATGAGTCCAAAAAATCACAATTATCCTACGTGCACAAGTCCACCGGCCAACAACCGTTTTATTAATCTTGATTAGTGATTTCTAAAACATTTAAAATACTTTAAAAATACTGATTTTAGTCTTGATTAGCATGCATTGGGTTTGGGGTCCTAGGGGTGCAAAGCGTTACCTCAACACGACGCGAAAGCTACACCGGCGTCGGGTAGCGACGCCGGGGGTTGGAATAAAAGATCGCGCTCCAAGTCCAGATTCCAATATAGTTTCCTCGCTGGAAAGTTCAGAGCATCAACCGGAGCAACGGTTCCAGATTCCAAAGCTAGCACGTGCGACGACGGGCTACGACGTGTCGCAACGTCGTACGCGACGAATCCTCGAAGAGCAAGCACCTAGGTGGGGCCCACAGTAGTCCTAGGGACCTTTGGGGGACCCAAAATACCTCTGGAGAACTTGGGGGGCCCACGGTGGCAAGTGGTGCGATGGGTGCGGGGTTGCGACGTTTGCTCTCGGTCGTACTCAGCCAAATGCGGGGGCTTGGCTCGGTCGGTGCGGGGGAACGGGCTTGTGCAGCTGCGGGTGCGGTGTGGGCCTTGGTGCTCTCGGTCGGTGCGGAGGGAGGGGTCGGTCGTGCGCCTTGGATGCGGGGGAGCGGGCGCTGCAACGTTGCAAGCGTTGCAACGTTGCGGAGGCGGGCAATCCGCTCGGTCAGGCGCTAGCGGATGCGGGGCGACAAGGCGGGCACTGAGCGGGGGCTTGCAACGGTGCGGAGATGCGAGCGGAGTGGGGAAGCCTCTCGGTCTGACCGAGAGGAATCCTCGGTCGGAGCGGGGAGCGGAGTGGGCGACAGCAGCGGGTGCGGGCGGGGCTTGGTGCGGGTGGAGCTGCCGGTCAGAGCGGGGAAAAAGAGGCCGTTCTCTCGGTCGTGCGGAGCTGCTTCGTCGCAACGTTGCGACGATTCGTCGCAACGTCAATTTGAGTTTTGGAAGAGGCTAGGGTTAATTTCTTGCGAAAATAGGTCTTCCTAGAGGTTGTTTATATAGTGTAGATGGGTTGACTTGGTCTAGGGCTAATCCTAATGAGATTAGGAGTTTAAAATAATTTAAAATTTGAAATTCAACTTCTCCAACTCACCCAAGGATTTGACTTGGTCCAAATGAGCTGGAAATTGGCACAAAAATTCTTTAAAACGTTTTAAACTCAAATAAATTTTATTTGGCCGAAAATAATTTAAAAATTAATTATTAAAAATATTATAAAACTTGTTAAAAATATAAAAGTGGTCAAATGAACTCCAAAAATTATAAAATAAATATCGGGGTGATCGTGATGATGAATGTGAGCTGACTAAGAAGACGGATCTCAAATTCGACATCGGACGACGAAACTAAAAATAGAAACGTCTCCCGTCAAGAGTGAAAATCGTCACGTCTCATCGAGTGAGATTAAATTGTGGAAAAACGACTCGAGAAGTGTCGTTCCAAGATAGTGCCACTATTTAATACTCTCAGAGACGTTCACAACGGCATATCACACGAAAGTGTTCATAAACAAATAAAGTCTAAAACAAACATGTGCACGACCAAAAGCACGTGCACGAAAAACGTACAACGAAAAGTGGTCGTTACAGATTCCATCCCAGCATCAACCAGCACATATTATCATCCTACAGAGGAGTATGCATATCAGAGCTATATTCCTAGTGAGGCACACTATGAAGGTGCCGAATTATCAGAATCGGTGCAATATGTCCAAGGAGAGGGACGGAATCAGTGGCAGCATCCAGTTGCTAGGAATCACCCGGGGTTTTCCTATGGAAACCCAAGTGGAGGGTTGCAACCTTCGCAATTTCAGAGACCACCACCCCCCCTCAACAGCAGCAGCATCAGTAGCAGCAGAACCAGTAGCAGGGTGGATTTAGGCCAGCTGGGCCTTATAGACTGCCAGGTTATCAATTCAACCGGCCACCTCAGCAGGGCTATGCGCCAAACCCGTCGCGGTCAAATCTGGAGGCCACTTTGGAGACCTTTATGAGTGGTCAAGCCCGTTTTAATCAGGACACCTCGACCCAGTTTAAAAGTATCAATTCTTTACTTGATGAACTAAGGGGTCAGATGTCCCAGCTTTTGAAGAATCAGGGGAGATTGCCCTCACATCCGGAGACAAACCCAAGGGCCCAAGCTAACGCTGTGATTTCTGTTACCACACGTGGTGGACGGGTGACGGACACCATCATGATTTCGGTGCTGAATAAGGAGAAAGTTATCACTGAAGAAGTCGTTGATGACGGCGATAGAGAAGAGGCCACTGAAGAGCCTATAATTATTGAGGAGAAAGCGGATACCTCATCCATTACGCCTACTACAACACCACCTCCCGTTGATGCAGCTAAGAGTAAAGTTACCCGACCTCCCCCTCCATACCCACAGAGGCTAGCCCTAGCCAAGATGGAGAAGAAATACTCCAAGTTTATGGAGTTGCTTAAGGGAATCCAGTTGAACATCCCATTCATGGATGCTATTACAGAGATCCCGATCTATGCTAAATTTTGAAGGATCTGATCATGGGAAGAAGAAAGCCGGAAGAAATTAAGCTCATAGAGGACTCCACCTCCGTTATCAAAAATCATCTCCCCCGGAAGCTGCCGGATCCGGGGAGCTTTACCGTGCCGTGCTACATTAGAGGGATGCATATTAGCAGAGCTTTGATTGATCTGGGGGCTAGCATCAGTTTGATGCCCCTTTCTATTTTTAAAAGATTGCAGACTGGGAGTGAGCTAGAGCCGACAAGTATGTCCATCCAGCTTGCAGATCATTCTATCACCTACCCGGTGGGTATAGCAAGGGATGTCATTCTTCAGATACCCCCAGGATTATGTGTTTCCGTCGACTTCATTATCATGGATATGCCCGAGGGAGGGAGCTCCCAACTTATACTCGGCCGCCCCTTCATGGCGACGGCCAGTGTTCTGATTGATGTCCGAGAAGGGACCCTCTCTCTCAATGTTGGGAATATCGAAGCCGAGTTCCGGCTACAGAAGCCGATGAGAGAGCGTGGTCATGTGGAAGGGGCCAGTTATTTGGAGCTTCTTGAAGACGAAGCCATTGAGGATTTCACTTTTGAGGGGGTCATGAAGGACCCAATGAAAACAGATATCGACGATGACGTCGACCCAACCTACCACAAAGCAGTCGCCGCATACATCCGAGTGCTGGATGAAGAGCTTCTGAATCATTCCCCGAGTCATCAAGAACTGGAAGCTATATACTACTCACAGGAGAGTCTTGAAGTAGGCGGAAACCAAATGCCGCCGGATCGCACCATCGCGAAGAATGATGCACGACCACCACACGCACCAAATGACAACTGATATATTTAAGGGAGTCGAGCTCACGACTAAAAACAGAGGAAAATGGAGACACAGGTCGAGCAGTGCTGAGACGAAAGAAAATGCCAATTGTCACCTCCTCTACACGGCCCGAGCATCCACCAGCTTGGTCCGAGTAGACATCGACTCGGTCCATGCAACCTATTACTCGACAGAGTACTACAGGCTTTTGGAGTTGAGGAGAAAACAACACTATGCCTACATGGCCCGAGTGACAACGGCACGGTCTGAGTGATGAACAGTCCGACCGAGCATCATACTGCTCGATCGAGCAAGCAAGGGAGTATACTGCAACTCAATTTATTAAAAATTTTCAGCTAATTGACTCGGTCGAGTAGCCTAGCTGCTCGGACCGAGTCGAGTTGGGTTTTTATACCCAAACCCATTTTAAAATTACCTTAAGTTGAAAAAATTTAACCTAATTTTTTTTTCTAACTCTCCCCGAGCTCTCTCTCCCCCCTTACTCGTTCACCCACCATCACCACCGTCTTCCTCCTCCCGCACCACCACCGGCACCACCGACCGGCCGCCACTCTGGTCAGTTTCCCCCCTCTCCCCTTTCTCTCTCTATCTCTCCGTCCCTCCTCTCCCCCCTACCGTCCAAGCCCCCTTGTCTAATCGACGGCACCGTCGACGACGCCACCGCCGCCGACTCGTCGACGGCGCCGCCCATCCGACCACCCAAATACTACCCACCCCTCCCTTCGCCTTTCCCCCCCTCCTACCCCTTCCCCATCATCTACCGCCCAAAGCCCCCCCAACCTCTGATCACCCATGCCCTAGGGCACGGACCGAGCACACTAGTGCTCGGTTAGACCTTCTCACCGACTAGCACGACTCGGACCGAGCATTACCACCGCTCGGTCGAGCAACCCAATTTATGCGTATCCCCCAATTTAAATCTCTCATTTTGACGTTTTGATCGTTTCTATTTTCAGGTCCTCCCTGATTATGTCAGCAGCAGCTGTCAGGACTAGCTTGGGGGATATTTTGGCACTCGCATCGCTCGCATTTTCGGTACACTCTTCCCTTTATCTATTTTTATACTGTTGCTTCACATTACCATCGATACGATGGTTCGTACGAGAGGAGCACCCACCCCACCCACGCGGGGGAAGAGGCCCACTCCAGGCGCCACCTCCTCCAGACCCCAGTGTTGTGCATAACTCACCACCACCACCACCACTACTACCGCCCCCTCCACCATAGCTCTTATCCCTACCACTTACACACCACCCAGTCCAGACACTGCGACCCCCGCTGCACCACTTAGTGCTTCACTTTCCCAGGCTTCTGCAGAGCCTGTTTCTTCCACTTCCGAGTCGACAGTCACATTAGATCCCCGGTCTGCCCTTGTGTTATATTCAGATGAGCCCTCCACTGCCACCATTGACCTCACCACTGACCCACCTCACGAGTTCCAGCCTGACCCACCCACCGCTCCTGGTCCACAGCAGAGGGACCCATCACCACCCCCAGAGGGTGGTGCCTCTGCTTGATGTAGTCCATACCATTTCTTGCCTCCCTCACTTATTTTTGGGCCCATCTGTCTGTTCGGGGCCCTGCACTTACATAGCTTAGGGGAGGAGCCACCCACGCATCACATCTTCATTTAGCATTGCATCATGTCATATTTTAGTTTCTTTCTGCATAGTTTTTACTTTTATTTTTCACCCCGCCCATCCCACTCCTTTTAGCATCATCTCCCACTTACCAGTGTTTTCTTAGCAGTGAGGACACTGCTAGGTTTAGCTTGGGGGATGAGCGCTACCGCTTTATTTTTTGATTTTTCTTTTACATTTTCCTCCCTTATTTCAGTTTTTATTTACTTTTTCACCACGTTTTCACGTCGTTTTCTTTTTTCTCATTTTGCATCATATTTTCTATTTTCACCATGCATGCATCTATTCTCCTTTATTTTCCTATCTTCTCCGACTTTTTCTTTTTTTCTTTTTGCTAAGGATGTTCCGCATGATGATACCTCTCATGGCCTTATTAGTCTTTTACGATGCTCACTTTCGATGACATGCTATTAGGGTAAATTTCGGTTTTACTATCTATATGCGTGCATTTCTATTGCTGATCTATCTGATTTAATGCTTAAAATTAATTGAAAATCAAATGCATGAATTAGTATCTAGTATGCACTATGTTGGGTAATGCACCTAGGTTCACGCATCACTAGAACACCTGGAGCATCTGTTTTTATCTCATTCACTTCTGCTTGCATGCCTGCTGCTATTGTGCTTATTACTGCATGCCTTTTCAGTATTCATTTAGAGGAATGGAAATATCTATGCTATTTATGAGTTTAGTTAGGGTATTATTTTATGAAACCGTTGTGCACCTCTTATGAGTGAACCGAGAGTAATACTATTTTCCTTCTCCATATATCTATATATTTCTCTACATATCAGTTGGTTACACCCCCACAGCTATCTTTACCGCATTTCACTTCCCAAACTCAAAAAGAAAAAGTATAGGTTCTAAAAAAGGGAAAGAATGTGTATATATTCATATGTGAAAAAAAAGAAAATGAAAGAAAATGAATAAATATTGTTTTGTATCTTTTCATTAGAAGCTATCACTCATACAGGGAAGAAAAAGAAAAATTTCATATCATATCCCTTGATGCGACGCCTCAAGATAAGCTTGGGGGGATAAACCAACTGATCACATGAGTGAGCATGATAGTAGAGTGGAGATGGTGCATAACGGGGAGATTTAATAATACCTAAACTTTACGAAATGCTTTAGTTTTTAGAGAATTTTCATGAATCGAAATGAATAACTGAATGTCATGATTTTTTTCTATTCTCTATTGCATGTTGTGTGAATTCTATATGCTCCTTGTGTATCTGTGATTGAAAAGGGCATTGCCAACTTCTTTATACTAGACTCTAGGGATTGCATACGATTGATATGAGTTTATGGCGCTATTTCAGTAGATCCCTATCCTTTGCCTGCATTGCATGCTAGTCATATGATTTGTAAAGCTAGAAATTGCCAGTAGCATGTATGTTTATTATTCAGAGCATCGTGATTCACTATTTAGGCCAGAGATCTGACTGAACACCCTTAGCACCCTCCTCTCACTTTCATTCTCTTCTCTTTTTATTTTTATTTCTTATTTCCTTTTTGTTTTCCTCCCGGCGTACCGATTATTCGTCTTCCTCGAGGACGAGTAAGAGGTAAGCTTGGGGGATTTTGATGTGTCCATATTTTCCACTATTTTCACATCATCATTTCATTGCATTCCATATCATTTTCACATCCGAATCCCACATTTTACTATGATATCACATTTCTGACGTTATATTCGAGTTTCGTAGTGTTTTATGAGTTTTCAGGGATTTTGGAGCTATTTGGGACCCCACTTGGGTATGGACACATCCGACATGCCCGTGAGCTCATTGGTGGAGCACTGTAGGAGTTCGCCACCCTTTTGGAGCCATTGGAGGAGAAGAGAGAGAGAGAGAGAGAGAGAGCAGAGGAGAGAGAGGAGCCTTCAGCAGCTCCTGGAGAATTCCTATATCGTGACAACCATCAACCGATTCGGGCTAGCTCGCCCACGGGGTGATTTTGGTCCTCCTTGACACAAGCACATCCTAGCCTCCCTGTGTTCGACCCCCAAGCCACACTACAACACCGTGTGCTTGCGGTTACAAATATTTAAACCCCTTGCCTGCCACGCGGCAGGCACCGGTCAAATTTATGGCGCCGTTGCCGGGGAGGCAACGTGTTTGTTATTTTAGGATCTCTTGAACCCTAGTGTCTAGCTCTTATCCCTACCTCGCGATAATTTTCGCATTCTCCTTTTTCTTTTTTATTTCTCTTATTTTTATTTCTTATTTTATCTGTTTCTTTCCCACTTGTCGCTTCACGGGTATTTGTTGTTTTTCATGCACAGGAGTTCAAGAAGTCTCGACGACTTGATTCCCCTCGATCCAGAGATTAACGCCACCCTTAGGCATTTGGCCACCGAGAAGCGAAGAAGAGAGGATCCCGAATCCATGGAGGAGAACACCCCGCCGCACAAGTCCCTGTTGGAGTACTCGATGCCATCCATCGAGTCGACTTTCGCCATCCGTTCTCTAGCTATTGCGGCCCAAAGCTTTGAGCTAAAGCCGTCTCTGGTGACGTGGATCCAGCAGGATCAGTTTGCGGGTGCACCCATGGAGAGCCCGATCGAGCATCTAGACTCCTTCTTGGAGAAATGTGACACCTTCCGGATTAATGGTGTCACGACTGAGGTGATCCGTCTGAAGCTGTTCCCCTTCTCTTTGCGAGACAAAGCCAATCAATGGCTTAGGGGGAAGGACCCCAACACCTTCAATACCTGTGAGAAGCTCTCCAACGCTTTTCTGACAAAGTTCTTTCCTCCGGGGAAGACCATGAAGTTGAGGAGTGAGATCTCCTCCTTCTCCCAGGCCAGCCACGAGTCCTTGCATGAAGCTTGGACGAGATACAAGGAGATGCAAAGAAGATTCCCTCACCACGAGCTTTCGAAGTGGCAGATTATTAATCTGTTCTACAATGGGTTGAGGGATGACCTGAAATCTTCTATGGACGCCGCGGCTGGGGGTTCCTTCATGTCTAGGAGCGAGGAAGATGCCGGACATATTCTAGAAAATATGGCATCCAACAATGAGCGGTGGTGTGACGAGAGAGCCACACCTAGGTCTGGGGGTATACACAGAGCCGAGGACGTAGACAAACTTTCAAGCAAGTTCGACCTGCTTTCAACCCAGATCTCCGCACTAATGGTAGGAGCCGGTGGGGCCGGCACACAACAAATTTCAGCGGTAGAATCCGAATTCTTTGGGGAATTCGACGGTGGTGACATCTCACCACCATTGGATCAGGCGAGCGCACTATTTTACAACCCCACGGGAAATGCGCCGTATCCGCCAAGGACCAATTCCAACCCGGCCTACTCTCCAAACAACCGGAACCACCCTAATTTTGGTTACCGGCCACCATTTCAGCCCTCACCGCCTCAGCAGCCGCAACAACAAACATATCAGCCGGCTAGGCCACAGCAGAGTCAGGTTCAACAGCAACCATTTCAGCAGCAACCTCAGCAACAATTTTACGCCCCCAGGAATCAGCAGCCAATCCAGCAGCAGCAGCAGTATGGCCAACAGAGGGCCGTCTCTCCGGTTGAGTCTCTCTTGACTCAATATATAACCAACCAGGAGAAGATCAACCAAAAGCTGGAAATGGGTCAGCGGGCCCTCACGGACCAAGTAACACAGCTGGGGTTACAAGTGGCGAACCTCTCAAGGTCACAGAACCAATTGCCGCCACAACCGGAGGTGAACCCGAGGGGAGCAACACAAACGTCGGCACTCGTGCACGAGCACGCAAATGTGTCCGCTATCATTCTGAAAAGCGGGACACAAATCCCTAATAGAGTGCCCCCTAACAAACCGGAAGCACCGTTGGTCGTTGAGCTACCGATCGAAAAATCAAACGACGCCGGTGCTTCGTCATCAAATCCTATGACTCCGGAGGGAGTCTCTGAAGAAGAGAAGAAGAAGAAGGAGGAAGGGAGCCTGAAAGTGTTCAAACCCGTTGTGCCATTTCCACAACGGTTAGCTCAGGCCAAAATTGATGAGAAATATGGCAAGTTCTTCGCCATGGTAAAGGACCTGAGCCTGCAAATCCCCTTCCTAGAAGCAATCGAAACAATCCCTTCCTATGCAAAATTCCTGAAAGATTTGGTGACTAGATGGTCTAGAAAGGAGAAAGTAGTGCTGACGGCGGAATGTAGCGCTCTCATCCAGAGGGCAAATCCGCCGAAACTCAAAGACCAGGGGAGCTTCTCAATTCCTTGCACGATCGGGGCAGTAAAGATTCATCGTGCACTCGTCGATCTCGGAGCGAGTGTAAGTTTGATGCCCTTGTCGATGTATAGAAGGATAGGAATGGGTGATTTGGAGCCCACCGGTATGACCCTACAACTAGCTGACCGGTTGGTCAAATATCTGGTGGGGATTGTGGATGACCTCCCCGTTAATGTAAAAGGGGTGCATGTGCCAGTGGACTTCGTAGTCATGGACATGCCTGAAGACGCACACACCCCCATCATCCTGGGACGACCTTTCATGGCCACTACTGGCGTTTTGATTGATGTGAAGAACGGAAAACTTTCTCTAAACATCAGCGGAGAAAGAGTTGAATTTGATCTGGGGTTGTCCATGAAGTACCCCGATCCCCCAGATGACCCTCGGTGTAATTTGCTGGAGGTAGAAGAAGAAAAAGCTGCTGAAGAGAGATCCTGGGAAATTCTCTTAAGAAACCCTCCCGATGACTTGGAGGATTCAGAAGACCGAGACGCCCCCAAGAACGATGATGCTGCTGGGAAAGCGAATGCAGCAAGAACGACCCCTCCCGGGTTCCCCGAAGCTCCACCTGTGAGCAAAACGGGGAAAGAACCCATAGGCCTCACCAAAGACGAGGTCCGGATCCTTAAGAAGATGGCGGTAAGCGCCAATACGAAAGAGAAGCCCCCGGATCCCAAGAACAAGGAGAGAGTGGTCGAGCAAATCTTTCTCCAGCCGCTGACTACTCCAAAGGCCTTAAGCTCCGATGAAGAAGAGATGCCGAACTTCGGGCATCACCCGTATCAACCACCGTGAACATCTCTTGCGGGCGTCGAGCCAACGACGTTAAACAAGTGCGCTTCATGGGAGGCAACCCATGTTCTAAACTTTTTCCCCACTTTTTAGTGTTATTTTTACTTTATTTTATCTGCTTTTATAAATAAAATCAGCCGCGAGAACATCCGTTCAGGGACTTAGACAATATGTTGGTTTTTGCAGGAAACAAAGCCCCAACCGATCGGTTGATAACTCACCCGATCGGTTGGGATGTATTAGATACAAGCCGAAATCTGTCCCCAAATGAACCGATCGGTTGAAGAATGAAGAGACCGGGTGTCAGACCGGGTGAGCTGGGGAGAACTCTCGGGAAATTTTTGGGGAATACCAACCGATCGGTTGAGTTTGAGCGCGATCGGTTGAAGCGACCGTGTGAGCAGCCCTCAATTCTCGGGAAAATGAGTGGAGCGGCCAACCGATCGGTTGACAAGTCAACCGACCGGTTCGCCTGTAGCACTTCTTCGACGAGAATTTTTTACCTAACCGTCAACCGATCGGGTGACAAGTCACCCGATCGGTTCGACTTAAAACCCTATAAATATCCCCGACCGCCCGTTCGATCCGCACTCGCCATTTTCGAACCCAGAACCGCCGTTTCGCCTCTTCCTCGTGCGCCTGCTCTCTTTCTTCCCTAAAATCAACCTCGATCGCCTTCCCCCCCATCTCCCTACCCATCCACCATCGATTTCTCTCCATTCTCCTCGATTCCACCCAAACACAAAACCCTAACCTCCACCCGTTTTCCCCAATTTCGAAACTTGCTGAAGAAATCACTACGGCTTCACGGCGTGATCCTATCGAGTAGCATCGGGGCGTCTACGAGCAACGATCTTCATCTCATTTGGGTAAACTCGCTCCTTTGCTAAATTTTAATTTTACCCCAAATATTCTATTTGCTCGTAGATCGTGTTTCGTGTTTGTTTTGATTCATTGTACTTTTGCATACTCACACACACGCATGATACCCGCACAATGCCTCCCCGCCGTATTAAGCCCTCCGACGCCAGCTCTTCGAACCCTAGGCCCACCCGTCGTACCCGTCGCACACAGCCCCCCGCTCAACCCACCACCTCCAACCCATCTCCCACACAACGCACCACTTCCCCACCTCACGTTTACGATCCCGAATATGGGATGCAATTCCAAACCGACGACCATGCCGACCGGTTCGTGGCCATGGTCCTCCTAGCTGGACAGGGTGGTCGGATAACCGAAGAGTCCGTCGACCGTGACCTCCCCTTTCTTCAAAGCTTCATTCGCCACATCCGTGAAGACCCACCCGACGTCTCTGAGCTCCACATTCCACCCCCCACGACTACTGGTCCACAGCGCAGGCCCCCGTCACCACCTCCAGAGGGTGGTGCCCCTGCTTGATTTTTCTTTCCCACTTTTGCCCCCCCATATTTGTGCCCTTCTGTCTTTTCGGGGCCCTGCTTTGTCTCTGTCGGAGGGGGGGACCATTCGCGTGTCGCTTCGATTTCACCTCGTTTGTTTTTGACTCCCCCTTGCATATCTCTGCATTTCACAGTCACATTTTGTTCGCTAGCACTGTCATGTCTGGCTTGGGGGACGTCTATTTTGGTGTGCTGTCGTGTTTTGTTGTTTTTCTCATTTTTGCGTGTGTGCTTGTTTTTCACTTTTTGAGTGTCGTGTCATGTGATTTTATTTCTATTTTCGTGTCGTTTGATTTTGATTTTGATCTTTTTTTATTTTCAGTTTCATCTCTGTGTTTTCCTCGTTTTCATTTCTTTTTGTGTCGGTGCGTATCCCCCCATCTTCATTGCCCTCCCGTACTCACTCAAATTGCATTGAGGGCAATGCAAACTTCAGCTTGGGGGAGTCGCACTGTGTGCGTCATTTGAGTCCTTCTTTTTCGTTTTTGTGTCGTTTTCATCGTGTTTTTTTTATTTTTCCTTTTTTTCTCTCTTCTCTTCTTTTTTAGCTCTTTCTCCTGGAGATGAATCCTATGATGAATCGCCACAAAGTCACACACACCTAGCATGGCTTCGATAATCACATTCACTAACCCTAGGATTTTGAGTCCTCTTGCATTTCACGCATCGTGGGTCCACTTAGCTTTTTGTGAGTCGTGCGTCGTGACTAGCTATTTCATGTGCTTCTACTTGGTGATTTTACTTTATATACCTGTCCAGGAATGACCCCTAGATTATCATGCTTCGATTTGAATATGCGGTACTTGCTTACATTATATGCATGTTATATTTATATCGTATATTTCAATTCACATGCGTCGGGATTCCACAATTAAGGACTAGGATAACACACTTAGCCTATGCTCTATTTAGCGAGAATAGTTTCCTTTGCCCGAGTGTTTAGATTTCGACTTCTTTTTTGTTTTACTTGGTGCAAATCCCCTCGTCGTGTACCGTTCTCCCACTTGGGAGAGTGCACATGTGTATAGCCAAAAAAACCCAAAAATCCAAAAAAAGAAAAAAAAAGAAAAGAAAAACCCAAAAAGAAAAGAAAAGAAAAATTTTGTATAGCCAAAAAGCCAAAAAAAAATACAAATGCCCAAAACCCAAAAAAATTCCAGTGTGAATATTTTTTCCTACTTACCGAGAATAAAGGGAAGGCGAGAATTTGCACCGAGTGTTCTACTCCACATCATCTCAACCCCCATCGTTTTCGAAAACACTTGGCTTAGGAACTTTTTAGCTAGTATCTAGGCTATAGTGGCGTGATTTCCTTAACCCTAGTTGTGGAGTCCCCGATGCATGATACGCTTCTATTCTTACTCTTCTCATGCGTGCTTGAACTAATATTCACCGCAATTTCAAATTCGAATCGGTATTTGGGTCATTTCCTGGATTTGCGTATATGAGCTCATAGCATATTGTAGAAAGCGACACCATTTGCTAGCACACGACCGCACTCACTCGCGCTTCACCGTGTGGGCCCACGACACTTATTTGGACTCGTTTTCCTAGGTTTAGTGGTGTGATTTGACGTCTGCTTGCTTGGTGTGTCGTTTTTGATTTTGTTGGCTCTGATGGACGATCTAGGATATAGAGTTTTCTTTTTCTTTCTTCCTCTCTATTTTCTCCCTCCGAGCTCCTACTCTCACTAGTCTTCCTCAAGGACGAGGAAGAGTTCAGTTTGGGGGATTTTGACGTGCGTTTATATTTCATATATTCACGCACGTTTTCTTTTGTGTTTCTCCGTGTTTTTCGCCGTCTTTTATTCGTTTTCTCGTATTTTCTCGTTTTCTTTCACTTTTCTTTGTTTATCCATGTTTGCAGGAGATTGACTGTGTAGGGGACGTTTAACGACGATATCTCAAGTCCCCGGAGCAACAGGAGGAGTCACGCGTGATCCAAGGGGTCAAACGTCAAAGAATACATCTTTCATCCCCTCACCCGGTCGGTTGGTCATCTCCAACCGATCGGGTGATGCACGCTTGCACCACCCGGTCTCAGCCGGAGCTCAAGTGAAAGTCACCCGACCGGTTCACAGACCGGTTCAGCGGGGGCCTGTTCTCTGTCTTTTCGAGCAAAATTCCAACCGATCGGGTGACTCTCACCCGATCGGTTCATCTGTAGCTGATGCTGAGGAGCTGAAGACACTGGCACCCAATCGATCACTTCACCCGATGGAGCCAAGATCCAACCGGTCACTCCAAGAACTCACCCGACCGGTTCATATGACCGGGTGAAAGCTCGCCGTTTTATGTTCATAATCTGTAACGGATCACCCGATCGGTTGACTTGTCAACCGATCGAGTGATACGAGAGTCTATAAATAGAACCCCTAGGGTTCCAGAAACGGGGGAGCTGCTAGTTTTTACTGTTTTCTCCTATTGTGACGGCTGTAATTTCTGTTCTTTTGTAAGTTGTCGGATCTTTCTCAAATTTTAGTATCGTCTTAATTACTCTATAACTTCCGCATTCCTATCGTCTGATTATGATTTCAACGGTTCATTTTCATTTAGATCGCTTTTTAATGAATTTTTGTGAGTAGTTCCCAAATCTGGGATTTTGGTGGAAACCCCTTCGGGGGCTCTTCCCGATGCATCCA
This sequence comes from Scilla litardierei, assembly GCA_030789695.1. Lineage (NCBI taxonomy): Eukaryota > Viridiplantae > Streptophyta > Magnoliopsida > Asparagales > Asparagaceae > Scilla > Scilla litardierei. The sequence goes on along the minus strand of JAULAV010004273.1, from coordinate 35,346 downwards.
TAGGGTTAGGAAATCGATAGGGATTAGGTTTCTAACAGTTACGCGGGGTGTTTCATTTTCATCGGTGGGAAAAAGACCGCCTTTGACTGTTGGGCCAAGGGGGAATAAACTTGGCGGTTGACTCCCTAGCCATAGCTCACGCCCTTAGAGTAGATGCCGAATCCTAGCATGCGGGAGCGGCAGGATGAGACGTTGGGAGTTATCGTTGAGAGCTTAGTGCTCCCGGAATCGATCAGTGTTAATGGACACGGGAGTGCCCACTGATTGAATCCGGAAAGTCCGGTGTATCATCCTGGGCACCGACCGGAATATCGGGCCCATGGGATGCCGGTACCACTTTCGGAGGCAACGTCTCACCATTAGACCCTAATTCCGATCGCTATCCTACCCGTAGGTCGTATCGGGGAGAGACGCTCGTTGGAGTGGAAACCAAGGTCCCGGGTTTATTTTCTTATTGTTCATACCTTTAATTCCTATATCGTGACAACCATCAACCGATTCGGGCTAGCTCGCCCACGGGGTGATTTTGGTCCTCCTCGACACAAGCACATCCTAGCCTCCCTGTGTTCGACCCCCAAGCCACACTACAACACCGTGCGCTTGCGGTTACAAATATTTAAACCCCTTGCCTACCACGCGGCGGGCACCGGTCACCCTCCACTAACACCGTCGATCTCACCACCAGCCCTCCTCACGAGTCTCAGCCTGACCTTCCACCCACCACCCCGGGTCCACAGCAGAGGGACCCATCGCCACCCCCAGAGGGTGGTGCCTCTGCTTGATGTACTCCTCACCCGCTTTTGCCTCCCCTATTTCATTTTGTGCCCATCTGTCTGTTTGTGGCCCTACTTTTACATAGCTTGGGGGAGGAGCCATGTAACGACCACTTTTCGTGGTGCGTTGTTCGTGCACGTGCTTGTGGCCGTGCACGTGTTTGTTTTATACTTTATTCGATTGTGAACACTTTTGTGTGATATGCCGTTACGAACGTCTCTGAGAGTATTAAATGGTGGCACTATATTGGAACGACGTTCTCGAGTCGTTTTTCCACAATTTGATCTTACCCGATGAGACGTGACGATTCTCACTCTTGACGGGAGACGTTTCTATTTTTAGTTCCGTCGTCCGACGTCGAAACTGAGATCCGTCTTCTTAGTTAGCTCACATTCGTCATCACGATCACCCCGATATTTATTTTATAATTTTTGGAGTTCATTTGACCACTTTTATAATTTTTACAAGTTTTATAATATTTTTAATAATTTATTTTTAAATTAATTTCGGCCAAATAAAATTTATTTGAGTTTTAAACGTTTTAAAGAATTTTTGAGCCAATTTCCAGCTCATTTGGACCAGGTCAAATCCTAGAATGGGTTGGAGAAGTTTAAATTCAAATTTTAAATCTTTTTGAATTCTAATCCTATTAGATTTAGCCCTAGACCAAGTCAACCCACCTATACTATATAAGCAACCCCTAGCAAGTCCTATTTTCCAAGGAAATTAGCCCTAGCCTCTTCCAAACTCATTTTGGACGTTGCGACGATTCGTCGCAACGTTGCGACGAACGGCGGCCGCACGACCGAAGAAACGAGGCCAAAACCCCCGCTCCGACTGCTGGCCGCCACCGCACCAAGCTTGGCCCGCATCGCTGCACAGCCGCTCCGCTCAATTCCTCCGCACCGATCGAAGGGAGCTCTCGGTCAGACCGAGAGCTCAAGCGCCCGCCCCGCACCGCAGCTGTCGCCCGCTTCGTCCCCCGCTCCGCTCCGTGCCCGACCGAAGGCCCCGCCCGCTGTGACCGAGCGCCCAAGCGCTGCAGCGTTGCATCGTCGCCCGCCCGCAATCCAAGCGCCTGACCGACCCGTTCTCTCGACCTGACCGACGGAAACTCTCGCACCCAGCCACCCCGCAGCCGCTGCACGCCCCAAATCGTCGCAGCCCGCATTCTCAGCGCACGACCGAGGGTTTCTCCCGCATTGGAGGGGTACGACCGAGGGTCACTTGTCGCAACCCCGCACCCGTCGCACCGCTTGTCACCGTGGGCCCCCCAAGTTCTCCAGAGTTATTGTGGGTCCCCCAAAGGTCCCTAGGAGTACTGTGGGCCCCACCAAGGTGCTTGCTCTTCGAGGATTCGTCGCGTATGATGTCGTCGCACGTCGTAGCCCGTCGTCGCACGTGCTAGCTTTGGAATCTGGAACTGTTGCCCCGGTCGATGCTCTGAATTTTCCAGCGAGGAATATATATTGGAATCTGGACTTGGAGCGCGATCTTATTATTCCAACCCCCGGCGTCGCTACCCGACGCCGGTGTAGCTTTCGCGTCGTGTCGAGGTAACGTTTTGCACCCCTAGGACCCCAAACCCAATTGCATGCTAATCAAGACTAAAATCAGTATTTTTAAAAGTATTTTAAATGTTTTAGAATTCACTAATCAAGATTAATAAAACGGATGTAGGCCGGTGGACTTGTGCACGTAGGAATCGTGACTTTGGACTCGTTGGACGGTGTTTTCTTGACGTGATAGTTGCAGGCAAGTGAAACTTGCCAACTCTTGTGTAGGGCCATGTTTTTAGGCCACTTACTTGTTTTTAGCGTAAAAGAGACTAGTCAGTGAAATGATAGCTGGCTAGACGCCTACTTGATCTAGTTTGACAACGAAACTAGATCCGTCACCTAAATGATCTAGCTTGACAACGAAGCTAGATCCAACCATTAAACTTGTCATTCATGCATGCTAAACTGTCACGTTTACTTTTCTTACTTGTACGCTTTACTACTTGCCATGCCATGTCATCCATGCATTGATTATTGCATCGTAGCACACGCTACAATACTTGTCCTTGTACTACTTGACTGGCTAGGTGCACCCCTACGCCATACTTGTTTACACACTTCCTGGCTCGTGGACCAGAAGCGGGCCTCATGTGTTGGCCAGAAACCAATGCCCGATACACGTGGAGGGGTAGGGTTGAGCGACCACTCAGCGTAAAAGTGTGCCCGTACTGCCTCTTTAGCTGTAAGGCGTGAACTCTGTGCACGAGGTGCTTACTTTTCTTGTCTTGTACTTGTCTTGCGAATGCCATGCCATGCTCGTACCTTACTTTACTTTACCTTACTTTACTTTACTTGTTGCACTCATTACTTTAAACTGCCATGTCATCGCATTCATGCTAGAACTGCTAGGTTGCTTTACTTTTACTACCTTTCAGTTTCACTTGCACAAGTCTTCCAGACTTGCTGACATGTGCCCCTTGCTCTTTTGGGTGTCACATGTTAGACCCTGAGCCAGAGACGGTAGTTGAGGACGAGGTGTTTGCTGACGCTGAGACTGAGCCTACGTTCGTTGAGGAGTACGAGGACACCGGAGACCAGTCTTAGTGATTGTGGAGCTACTTTTACTTTAGGTTGCTGTTAGTTGTCGGTGCTTGCACCTTTTCCTTGTTTTCGTACTTTGTATTTTGTTGGCCATGCTGGGCCTCTTTTAGACTCTTTTTCTTTTCAGCCTGGTGGCTTTTTCTGTGATGTGGAAACTTATTTTATGGATATTCTGAGATATCTCTTTGTCTCATTTAAATATTATTATCTTTGTTTCGTTCGCGTTGCAAGGACCTGCAGTTTAAATTTGATCGACGCTTATCGGACTTGCAGCTTTGTAGCTTCAAGTCTGAGCGGACCTTCTCACGCTTCGCCTCCATATTTTTGGGAAGCGGGGCGTGACATGTTTTGTTGGTGGCCCACGCAGGTCCAATCTTGCAAATGCGAATTAACGGAACAACGATAATAACAGAATGTCCATTAAATAAATTACAACATCCGAATCATAAGCCCTGAGTTTAGTTGTTTTCTTAGGACACTAGGTGATAAGAAGGCTTAGTTAGACGTCTGTGCTTGCTAGTTAGAGGCCCTGACTGTAGTTAAACCCCCCCTTCTAGCAATTGATTCAATCGTCGTAGGAGTTACCTTAGTGGTTCATGTCTACCCCTGACCATATTAGACTTCTAGATTTTCCTTCGGTCGTTCGCTTTTGGGTTCATCGATTTCGGACCAAGCTGAACGCATTTCCTTACCGTCTAACCTTTAGAAGTCTTAGCGCTTAGTTTTTAATCTTTAGTTGGTCGACCGTAGGAGTTCCCCGTAAACTCTTCTGATTCATGTCCCAGGCTTATGAATGTTTGATCTCCGACCAAATTCCTTGCCTCGATTCACGAGATCGCCCCATGACGATCGTCGTCAAGTTCCAAACCTTTTCGTTACAATCTTGAATCTTCCAAAAGTATCTTTCGATTTCCCCTTTCCTAGGTTTAAATTTGTTCAAAATTTTAATATACTTATACTTCATACTTCTTCATTGATTTAAATTTTAAAAACGTTTGTCGGAATTTTGAACTCTAGCTTATAATATTTTTCCCAGCCTATGTTTTCGTACTCATGTCGTCTTTTCATATATTAATTTTATTCTGAACCGTACTTTTATTTTGCTCAGTTCGATTTATAATTTTCCCTCTTATTTATGCCATTTGGATAATACTTCGTGTTTACTTTTAATATACTTTTCAAGTCACATGGAATTTCAGATTTCAGCAAGTTGGTTTTTGCTCACCGTTCCCACTATTTCAGATTTTTGCAAAATTACTATTTTCATAACCTCTTCCTGCTTTAGACCCTCCCTGATTTGATTTTTAAGACTTGCTATTCGATTTCGATAATTCTACTACTAAGTTAATATTATTTTCCGTGCACCATACATACTTTCAAAAATTTTTATATCCGTACCAAACTTGTTGTGCTCGTATATTAAGAACCTTGTGTAACTCTGTTTCTCATTTTTGGCAAACCTTCGTTCTCTAAAAGTAGTTTCAAATTGATCATTTTAAATTTTCCATAGCCTAAAAGTTTTGAAAGCATTAACATGAGTTTAAATTCTTCCGCTACTCGAATTCATTCTTCGACTTTCCAAAACTTTTGACAACATTTTATTAAATTACTGACTGATGGAATTTTCTAAACCATGTCCTTAATATTCGCGTAAATGATTTTACTTCCTTTCAAAATGATTTTTAGAAACAATAGACCATTTTCTCTTATTATGAATATTCGACTCAAATTTATTTTGAACAACTCGTTTTATCGATACCTAAATATTTCTTTTCAGACGAGGATTTTAACTTTTGAAGTACAAACAGTTTTCAAACTCCGCGTATTTTAGCTTATGCTATTTACCCTATTTCTTTCCCCCTCTATAAAGCATCACTACATCTCCTTTTCCTTCAACCTAAACATCACCATTGAGCCAATGTTTTCCCTGACCAAGCCGTCTTCTCGTATTCGTCCTATCTGAACTCGTGCTTATCGATCCTCCCCTCGTCACGCTCTCGACCTCCCTCTATTGCTTAGGCCTTAGGGTCCGTCAATGTCTATGTCCACCCTAAGTTTTTAGTAGACCCTTGGACCCTTGTGAGGTGTCGTTGTGCACGTACCTAACTTGTGTACGTGAGCTTGAATGAGTGTACCCCCCATAGTATATTAATGTTGCCTATTGAGTAATATATACGTACTTGGAGTTATTCGTGATATTATAAAAGTTATTTGTGTGTTATTATTGATAGATTTGTATGTGGTTAGCTATACCATACTAGGGATGCCTGTGTATATAAGAGCTAGCGTTGGAATATCTAATGGAGTGTGTGTAGCTAGAGATACTTGTGATGGTTGAAATAAATGATTGGTAAAGCTATGATAAGTAAGTAGGTCTATTGGGTGACCCATATATTAGCATGTATGAGTATGTGCTCGTAGGTAGATATATAAGGCGTTTAGACGTAAGTAGTTATGTTTCGTTGCATGAGTATATAGGTGATATACATATAGGTAGTAGGGTTAAAATTTTGATTGGTATTGTTTGCTTTCGCGGGATGTCGCATGCGTGCATACCGTGAGGTATACACGACCATTGCACATCTTAATTATGTACGTGTGGATGTGTTAGTATACTAATTATAGATAGTAGGCTATGGTGTGAATATATATGTTACATGTGTGTGACTATACGATGTATACGTATGCGTGTATGAAGGAGTGTATTATAAATATACGTGTGCTAATGTCTGTATTATTATTATGGTATATAGAATGATTGAACTATGTAAGTATTACCGGACTAAATATTAAGTGTGATTGATCTATGGAATGTATATGGTTGTATTGGTAGACATATATAAATATTAGAGTGGTATTGGTGTATGTATGAATGTCATGCTACGTATATGGGATATTCTGATATGTGTATTGAGTCTCACTCAAGCTTGAGTGGGTATACTCTAAGTATATTGAATGTATGTTGTAGTTTGAATATAGCAATGCTTGATGTATGTATAGTGATAAGAGTGTTTGTGCCTGGTTGTGCTACGCACATGATTGTGGGTCGCTACGCCAGTATATAGTTATAGGTGTTGGTCTTGTGGTATAGCTATTTACTAAGGACTTGCTTGTGCGCTAGCTAAAACTAGGTGTGTATGTGTGCTAGTTATACAATGGCATGATTGGTGTATGTAAATGAAATGTTAGCGTGTATGGGTGTGCACCATGCACGGGTAAGTATGTGCTTAGTTATAGGTATTGATGACTATGGTATATGTGGCGTGCCGTAAATATAGTTATAGGACCGTACGTGATGTGAATATATGGTGAACTATTTGCATGTATTGAATGACTATATATTGTGAAATTATAGTAGTGGTGAATGTATATTAGATATAGTGAACTTGATTCAATAATGGTATGGTGTGACTATATGTGTTGAGATGCTTGGTATTGGATGAATATTAGAGGGTAGTATACCCTTGATGTTTGTGCATAGGTAGCTACATATAGGTAGAGCAATGATTGTAGTTGCTGGTATGAGATCATACCTATATAAGTATCTGAACTATTGTTTGTGAGTAGCAGTTATATAAGGGATGTATGTTTATATACCTGATTGAAATACGTGTATGAGTTTGACTGGCTATAATAGGTATTAATGTATAACGTACGTGAATGTATATATATAAACTTGTTGGTAGTATCAATGTTTGACTACCTAGTGCATATATATAAGCACTTGTAATGACTATACCTGGTTTAAATTATATGACTTGATTGGGGTAGTTATTAGAGCGACTAGATATATTAGAAAGTCCGAGGACGGACTTTATTCTAAGGTGGGGATGATGTAACGACCACTTTTCGTGGTGCGTTGTTCGTGCACGTGCTTGTGGCCGTGCACGTGTTTGTTTTATACTTTATTCGATTGTGAACACTTTTGTGTGATATGCCGTTGCGAACGTCTCTGAGAGTATTAAATGGTGGCACTATATTGGAACGACGTTCTCGAGTCGTTTTTCCACAATTTGATCTTACCCGATGAGACGTGACGATTCTCACTCTTGACGGGAGACGTTTCTATTTTTAGTTCCGTCGTCCGACGTCGAAACTGAGATCCGTCTTCTTAGTTAGCTCACATTCGTCATCACGATCACCCCGATATTTATTTTATAATTTTTGGAGTTCATTTGACCACTTTTATAATTTTTACAAGTTTTATAATATTTTTAATAATTTATTTTTAAATTAATTTCGGCCAAATAAAATTTATTTGAGTTTTAAACGTTTTAAAGAATTTTTGAGCCAATTTCCAGCTCATTTGGACCAGGTCAAATCCTAGAATGGGTTGGAGAAGTTTAAATTCAAATTTTAAATCTTTTTGAATTCTAATCCTATTAGATTTAGCCCTAGACCAAGTCAACCCACCTATACTATATAAGCAACCCCTAGCAAGTCCTATTTTCCAAGGAAATTAGCCCTAGCCTCTTCCAAACTCATTTTGGACGTTGCGACGATTCGTCGCAACGTTGCGACGAACGGCGGCCGCACGACCGAAGAAACGAGGCCAAAACCCCCGCTCCGACCGCTGGCCGCCCCCGCACCAAGCTTGGCCCGCATCGCTGCACAGCCGCTCCGCTCAATTCCTCCGCACCGACCGAAGGGAGCTCTCGGTCAGACCGAGAGCTCAAGCGCCCGCCCCGCACCGCAGCTGTCGCCCGCTTCGTCCCCCGCTCCGCTCCGTGCCCGACCGAAGGCCCCGCCCGCTGTGACCGAGCGCCCAAGCGCTGCAGCGTTGCATCGTCGCCCGCCCGCAATCCAAGCGCCTGACCGACCCGTTCTCTCGACCTGACCGACGGAAACTCTCGCACCCAGCCACCCCGCAGCCGCTGCACGCCCCAAATCGTCGCAGCCCGCATTCTCAGCGCACGACCGAGGGTTTCTCCCGCATTGGAGGGGTACGACCGAGGGTCACTTGTCGCAACCCCGCACCCGTCGCACCGCTTGCCACCGTGGGCCCCCCAAGTTCTCCAGAGTTATTGTGGGTCCCCCAAAGGTCCCTAGGAGTACTGTGGGCCCCACCAAGGTGCTTGCTCTTCGAGGATTCGTCGCGTACGATGTCGTCGCACGTCGTAGCCCGTCGTCGCACGTGCTAGCTTTGGAATCTGGAACCGTTGCCCCGGTCGATGCTCTGAATTTTCCAGCGAGGAATATATATTGGAATCTGGACTTGGAGCGCGATCTTATTATTCCAACCCCCGGCGTCGCTACCCGACGCCGGTGTAGCTTTCGCGTCGTGTTGAGGTAACGTTTTGCACCCCTAGGACCCCAAACCCAATTGCATGCTAATCAAGACTAAAATCAGTATTTTTAAAAGTATTTTAAATGTTTTAGAATTCACTAATCAAGATTAATAAAACGGATGTAGGCCGGTGGACTTGTGCACGTAGGAATCGTGACTTTGGACTCGTTGGACGGTGTTTTCTTGACGTGATAGTTGCAGGCAAGTGAAACTTGCCAACTCTTGTGTAGGGCCATGTTTTTAGGCCACTTACTTGTTTTTAGCGTAAAAGAGACTAGTCAGTGAAATGATAGCTGGCTAGACGCCTACTTGATCTAGTTTGACAACGAAACTAGATCCGTCACCTAAATGATCTAGCTTGACAACGAAGCTAGATCCAACCATTAAACTTGTCATTCATGCATGCTAAACTGTCACGTTTACTTTTCTTACTTGTACGCTTTACTACTTGCCATGCCATGTCATCCATGCATTGATTATTGCATCGTAGCACACGCTACAATACTTGTCCTTGTACTACTTGACTGGCTAGGTGCACCCCTACGCCATACTTGTTTACACACTTCCTGGCTCGTGGACCAGAAGCGGGCCTCATGTGTTGGCCAGAAACCAATGCCCGATACACGTGGAGGGACAGGGTTGAGCGACCACTCAGCGTAAAAGTGTGCCCGTACTGCCTCTTTAGCTGTAAGGCGTGAACTCTGTGCACGAGGTGCTTACTTTTCTTGTCTTGTACTTGTCTTGCGAATGCCATGCCATGCTCGTACCTTACTTTACTTTACCTTACTTTACTTTACTTGTTGCACTCATTACTTTAAACTTCCATGTCATCGCATTCATGCTAGAACTGCTAGGTTGCTTTACTTTTACTACCTTTCAGTTTCACTTGCACAAGTCTTCCAGACTTGCTGACATGTGCCCCTTGCTCTTTTGGGTGTCACATGTTAGACCCTGAGCCAGAGACGGTAGTTGAGGACGAGGTGTTTGCTGACGCTGAGACTGAGCCTACGTTCGTTGAGGAGTACGAGGACACCGGAGACCAGTCTTAGTGATTGTGGAGCTACTTTTACTTTAGGTTGCTGTTAGTTGTCGGTGCTTGCACCTTTTCCTTGTTTTCGTACTTTGTATTTTGTTGGCCATGCTGGGCCTCTTTTAGACTCTTTTTCTTTTCAGCCTGGTGGCTTTTTCTGTGATGTGGAAACTTATTTTATGGATATTCTGAGATATCTCTTTGTCTCATTTAAATATTATTATCTTTGTTTCGTTCGCGTTGCAAGGACCTGCAGTTTAAATTTGATCAACGCTTATCGGACTTGCAGCTTTGTAGCTTCAAGTCTGAGCGGACCTTCTCACGCTTCGCCTCCATATTTTTGGGAAGCGGGGCGTGACAAGCCACCCATGTATCATATCTCATTTTGCATTGCATCGTTTCATATTTTTTAGTTTTTTTAGTTTTTAGTTTTTTCTTTTATTGCATAGTTTTTTATTTTAATCCACCACCCACCCGACCCCTTTAGCACCATCTCCTGCTCACGAGCGTTTTCTTAGCAGTGAGGACACTGCTAGGTTTAGCTTGGGGGATGAGCGCAACCGCTTTATTTTTTATTTTTTATTTTTATTTTTATTTTTTTCTTTTTGCACTTTTCTTTCCCTATTTCAGTCTTTATTTCAATTTTCCACCGTTTTTCATGTCGTTTTCTTTTTTTTCTCATTTTGCATCATGTTTTCCATTTTCCCCATGCATGCATCTCTTTTTCTTTATTTTCCTCTTTCCTCCGCCTTTCTTTCTTTATTTGCTAGGGATGGTTCGCATGATGATATCTCTCGTGGCCTTATTAGTTTTTACGATGCTCATTTTCGATGACATGATATTAGGATAAAGTTCAGATTTACTATCTATACGCATGCATTTATTTTGATGATCTACCTGATTTAATGCCTGAAATGAATTGAAAATCGAATGCATGGGCTAGTATCTAGTATGATTTATGTTGGAAAATGCACCTAGGTTCACGCATCACTTAAACACTCGGAGTATCTGTTTTTATCTCAGTCACTTCTGTTTGCATGCCTGCTGATATTGTGATTATTACTGCATGCCTTTTCAGTATTCATTTAGAGAAGTGAAAATATCCATGCTATCTATGAGTTTAGTTAGGGTTTTATTTTATCAAACCGTTGTGCATCCTCTTATGAGTGAACCGAGAGTCTTACTATTTTTCCCTCTCCACATATCTTTTTATATCTCTACATATTAGTTGGTTGCACCCCCATAGCTATCTTTACCGCATCTCACTTCCCAAACCCCAAAAAGAAAAAGTATATCTTCTATTGAAAAAAAAGAAAAAAAGAGAGAAAAAAGTGTATATATTCATATGTGAAAAAAAAGAAAAGAAAATGAATAAATTCTATATCATTTCATTAGAAGCTATCATTTATTCTGGGAAGAAAAACAAAAATTCCATATCATATTTTCAGATGCGACGCCTCAAGCTAAGCTTGGGGGGTAAACCAACTGATCACATGAGTGAGCATGACATTAGAGAGACGGTGCATAACGGGGAGATTTAATAACACCCAAACTTTACGAATTGCTTTAGTTTTTGGAGATTTCTCATGTATCAAAATGAATATCTGAATGGCATGATTCTTTCTATTCTCTATTGCATGTTGCGTGATTTCTTTATACTCCTCGTGTGTCTGAGATTGAAAAGGGCGTTGCCAACTTCTTTATACTAGACTCTAGGGATTGCATGAGATTGATATGATTTGATGGCGTTATTTCAGTAGATCCTTATTCTTTGCCTTATTGCATGCTAGTCATATGATTTGTAAATCTAGAAATTTCCAATAGCATGTATGTTTATCATTTTAGAGCTTTGTGATTTACTATTTAGGCCTGAGATCTGACCGACCATCTTTAGCACTCTCCTCTTGCTTCTCTTTTTGCTTTTCATTTCTTTCTATTTTCATTTTCTTATTTTTCTTTTTGTTTTCCTCCCGGCGTACCGATTATTTGTCTTCCTCGAGGACGAGTAAGAGGTAAGCTTGGGGGATTTTGATGTGTCCATGTTTTATACTATTTTCATATCATTATTCCATTGCATCTCATGCCATATTCGTATCCAAATCCCTCATTTTACTGCGATATTGCATTTCTGACGATATTTTTGAGCTTCGTAGTGTTTTGTCAGTTTTCAGGGATTTTGGAGTGATTTGGGACCCCGCTTGGGTATGGACACATCCGACGTGTTCGTGAGCTCATTGACGAGGCTCTGGAGGAGTTCGCCACACTTCTGGAGCCATTAGAGGAGAAGAGAGAGAGAGAGACAGAGCAGAGAGAGAGAGAGACAGCCCCACAGGAGATCTCTGCGGAATTTCCCAGAAAATTCTCGGTCCGAGCAGCTCAGCTGCTCGACCGAGCATCTTCAATTTGAGAAGAGCAGCAGATACGGGTTGACTCGAACCGAGCAGCTCATCTGCTCGGTCGAGCAGCCTCAATTCCACAGCAGTCCACGACGCGGCCCGAGCATCTGACCGAGTCGACGCCTACTCGCCCCGAGCAGTGATGACTCGGTCCGGGTAGGCAACTTTGAATCTGTTCCATTTTCTGTAGTGCTCGTTCGAGTAGCTTCTCTACTCGGCCCGAGCTACTGAACGAGCAGCCTGTTGCTCGACCGAGTCACCTACTCGGTCGGCAACTCCAGGGTCATTTTTGGAATGTTTTGAAAGGTCGCGATGCGCGCGATTTGGGGAGCAACTGAAGCTGGAGCTAGCGTGCTACTGGGAGGAGAAATTTTGATGAGGTATTTTTGGATAGTTTTTCGGGGGAGAGCTTATGCGATTTTTAAGTGATTATTCTAGGGAAATTTTGTAAGGAATTCGGGATCTCTTTTCTGGAGATTATCGTTCTTATTCTGGATTGTGTTTGTGCTTGGGAACCTGGAGTCATTTTCTAGATCTATACATTGCGATTTTCTCAGTTCTTCACTGTAAGTCTTTTATTCATATTTCTCTGATTGTTATAATGAATTCGTATCGGAGAACGATGTTTTTGTTTGTCACTATTGCGATGTGTGAGTAGATTTATTCTAGGGTTGATGGGTTAGCCCTAGGACCCTTGGGGGAAAATGTAGATCCGGATCCCTACATTGAATTGGGGGCTTAAGGTTGTATTTCGGTAGATCCTACCGAATCCGTAGATGACCCGTACTGAGATCATGCCCACGGTCTATGGAATTGATGTGCTTAAGGGGTATCTAGGGATTCGAATAGGGAAATCGTTGCATCTAACCAAGGCACGTGACAATGCCCGGCTCGCGCCTTGAGGGGATCCATCGACGAACTATACCGCTACGTTGACGGCTACCGCCATTACGTCAACGAGAGCTACCGAAATATCCCGAAATTCTAACCCACGAGAGTGGTACGAATTGGGGGATTAATTCCCTAGCCCTAATGCAATGAAAGGATCCTATCCTAACATCGACCCCTGATGATCCTAGTGGTGATCCCTAAAGCCCTAGTCCCTTTTATTAATATTACAACAACATCATCCCGAACAAATCTTTTACCCCGATAGCTTTCTCACTTCAAAACTTAGAGATAAACTGATAACCAATTGACACTATCACCGTCCCTGTGGGATTCGACATCTTATATACTATAACTCGACATCGTCCACTTGCGGATTGAGCCCGGAATTGTAGCCTAGGGGCCATACCACGCCTGGCGATCGTGACACCGCCAGGTAGAACCTAGGTGTAGGTTACGGGAGCGTCAGGTGCCGGTTCGTTTGGAATAGAGCCGTCTGATGTCGTGTAATAGCTTGAGTCTGAGCTGGATGACGAGTGTGTCTCATAAAAGATATCTTCAGGTTCCGCTTCCTGGCCTTCGCATTTCTCAGGATCCCGCACGGTTTGCTTGTCAACAAGGGGGATATCGTCATCTAACCATGCACCTCTTTGGAAATTGTCCTGAAGCCCGTTAGGTACTATGGTCGAATCATCTTCTTGGAAGTCACCGGTCTCTGGGAGACTTGTATATCCGGGGTTTATTTGTCCCTCAGAGACAAGTCATGCAAATATCTCTTCGAATGGGATATCGACAGGGAAGAAATATGTGCCATGAGTATCAATTCGTATGCAGATCCCTTCCGGGACGTTGTTGGCGTCAGTGTAATATTCTGAGATGAACTCTGAAAGATGCGGTGCGAATGGATCTGCTGATGAGATGAATACTAGCCTGGTGCACCTGGCATGATCCACAATGTTATTCAAAGCAGTTAGAAGGGATACCTCGTTTGGTGTATCGTAGGAGTTGGCCTGTGGGATATCCCTAATGCAGAGTAAGAGCTTGTCCCCTTCGACGCTAACGTATATATCGTCTTCGAGAGCACCTGAGTGGACTTGCTCTGCAATGTAGTTCAGGACTTCAAATTCGGCCTCGTGAATAGTCTTGACGACTAAAGAGCTGGTAGATCTCACATAGTCCTACATCCTGTCTAAGGCATATTGAGGATGCTCCCTCCAATATGGGTCCTGGGCAAGGAAGCCTCATCGACACATTGTAGTCTCCCGAATGTAAGACGTTCGCATGATGGTAATCTGAGGGGGGATGTTAGCACGCAGAGAAGAAGCAGTCAAGAAAATCATGGAACTCGTTAGCAAAAAGGAGAGAAATAATAATAAGAGAACAAAAATAAAAATAAAAAGAAGTGGCGAGGTGTCAAGTGTGGATGGAACCAACACTCTCCAACCAAAAGCTAAAGTAACTGTTGCCTCCCTAGCAATGGCGCCAAAACTTGTTCCTCGCCCGCGATGCATGGACAAGTCACCGCAAGTGAACGGTGTGTAATAGTATTTATAGAATGTCGAACTCTAGGGAGGCGATCGTCTAACACTTAGCTTTTTGTGGAAGGATGAGAATGTGTGGTCGAGGTTGTCACGTTGGAATTGGTTGGTTGTGAGAAGTGGAATTAACTAAATATTAAACGTCTAAGGTGTTCGGGATTCCCTACTAGGGCCTTCGGTAATGGATTTTAGGTCAATTGGTCCTCCGTCGAACGACAGATTAGGGTAGGAGTATCACATCCGGAGATGGAAATGAGCGTTAGACTTTCGTCATCACGCTCGTCTAATGCATCCCTATAGGGAGCCGTGCTTTCGCTATCGGCTTCATACAGGAATGCATGCATTACGCTTGACACTTGGCCCCGCCTCGTAATCTGTAGGTACTCGCGTGCTCTACATAATGCGGTGCCATCCTGTGGCTAGTTCTAGCGGTCAAGCTACTTTCGTAGTCATCAGCTAGCGGATTAGAGATTAGTGGTCGCCCCCGGATCTTGAGTCACTCTCGTGAGCGCGAGCCCCGAAAAATGTCCACTAAGCCCAAATCGGATTCATGCGGATTCTCCCTAGGAAATGGAGTTTCTTTCGCGATCCTCCAATCCTAAGGAAAATCCCCCAAAACCCTTGTTCAAAACACCATAGGGAGACCCTAAATTCATCCAACAGAGGTCTAACCTAACATCCAATCCATAAGCTCATAGGGATTCTCTCTAAGCCCTAGATACCCACTACTCTAGCATGGCTATGGCTACAAAGGTGAGAGCAATAGAGAATAGCATAATTACTTGGGCAAACATTATGAAATTATTATCAATATGAAGACGGAGCAATATAAAACAACATATCAAAAAATCAAAGAGAAAGTAATAGCTACCAAGATTTAGATTGCAAAATAAGATCCCAAGAAAAAGAGCCTCTCCAATAGCTCTCAGGTTTTTCAGCAGTAAAATAATCTTAACCTAATCTAAAAACTTTTTGGTTTATATACAAAACCCATTAGTTTCGGGTTTTACATCAAAACCAACCCGAAACCCACTAAAAAGTAAAAAACATAGTCTGCCAACCTAGCGCTCGGTCGAGCGGGGTGCTCGCTCCACCGAGCGCTGCCTTGTGGAGCGTCATCTTGGGGAGCTTGAGAGGGGGCCGCTCGGTCGTGTAGAGAAGCTGCTCGACCGAACGCCATCTTAAGGAATCGATGTCGCTCAGTTGAAGATGAGGCCGCTCGGTCGAGCGGGGAAGCCGCTCGACCGAGCAAATTAAACACAATTTTAAGAGAGAGTTGAAGGGAAAAAATAGGGCTTTACTGACGACTTGCTTGGGCGAGCGACTTGGTCGCTCGGTCGAGCGAGTCGAGTCGCTTGCCCGAGCGCTCCTTTGAACCCTTGGCCCATTCGACTTGGTGTCACAGCTCGGTTGAGCGCATCTTGCGCTCGACCGAGCGATCTGGGAAATCTTCATCTCCCTCCTTCATTCTCTCTACCTCTCTTCTCATTCCACTTCATCTTCTTCTCTTCTTTTCTTCTTCCCCTTCATCTTCTTCTTCTATTCTTCCCTTAGCCCCCGTTGAGTCGCCGTGGTGAGGCGATGCAAGCTTGGCGTCGAAGTTGTGTCCAAATTCATGTACTACTCTGAATCGCACCGAATTCCCTGAAAGTGTATAAAATATCGCCAGAATCAAATATATTGAGAAAAGCATGATATAATACGAAAATACGAATTCAGGCGTTCGAAACGATATGGAAATGCGTGATAAAAACATGGAAAATATGGACACAACAAGCTTCAACATAAGAAAGAGATTCAACCAATCAAGCCCGAGAAGCCGAAAAAGCAAAAGGGGGTTGCATTCCATGCCGAGAAGGACCCAATTGAGTGGAGAAAGAAATTCCATCGGGAAGCTTCTGGTGAATAAGATGAGGGTAGCGATGATGATTTCGTAGAGCTTGCCAAGCAATTCAAAGCTTTCCTCAAGGGCAAGCAAGGTAAATCTTTGTCAAAGTTTGCATCTAAGTCTAACAATTCCATTGGTTTCAATTGTAGAGGAAAAGATCATCTTTCTACCGAATGCCCTTCCAAACCCTACAAAGACTCTTACAAAGGGAAAGGGAAGAAGCATTGGAAAGGCAAGTCCAAATTCAAGAACCAAAAGAAGGGACTTGTCGGCACATTCGATGACTCGGATGAGGACTCATCAAGTGACGAAGAAGAAGATGACAAGAAGCAAGCCAACATGTGCTTCACGGCATTGGAAGATCTTTCTTCAAGATCTAGCAATGAAGAGGTGGAGGCTTGGCTCAAGACCAATGAAGAAGTGTGCTTCATGGCAAAAGGGGAAGAGTCTTCGTCAAGCCTAGCGAGGAGGAATCCGATGAGGAAATTGAGAAGGAGCCAAAGCTGAGGAGCTCGAATACCGATACAATGTGTCCTCCAACACTGCAAGTAAGTGAATCAAATCATATGCTAAATTTAAAGCTAAATTTAAGAATGCTATGAGTATGGTGCATGCATTAGAATCTTCTAGTGTAAACAATAATGATATGAATTTTTGTGACACTAGTGAGAGAGCCACACTTCTCTCTTAAGTTAAGGATTTGAGCATGATTAATGAAAAATTGGTAGCTCAAAACCTTAGCTTAGAATCTCGCATTCAACAACTTATTTTTAAATGCGAAGTGGAATCCCAAAATCTCAAAAGCTTTGTTCACTCGAGAGATTCACTCCACGGTTTGCTAGAAAAACAACATCCGGCAAACCATAGAGGATGTTTGGGATACACTCCAAAGGTGGTTACCAAACCAACCTCTAATTCTTTTTATGGTGCAAATACAACAAATATTGCAAAAGCATCTAAAAAGAATCACCATGCTTTTTTATTCAAAATAACACCAATAACAAGAAGCATGTAAATCATAAGGTGGTGAGGAAAAATGAAAATTCTTCATTTTTTGCTAAGAAGCAAAATCCTCACTCTATGCATGCCAAGAAATTCATTTCTACGCCTAAGCATGCCACATCCACCCCTCTTGCAATGGCTAAACCTTTGCCTAGGAAATCCTTGAGTATTTGGATTCCCACTAAGTGTAGTGTGCAAGAGAGGAATAGATACAACAACTCTCTAGTTAGGGATGTGATCACCTCATGTGATTACATTAGGAAATCAAACTCTTCTTGGGTTTGGTTCCCTGATGTGTAGGTCTCTCACACATATGCATATTGCATGGGTATTATGCTTAATGTCTATTCTTAGCATACCCATTGATTGTGTGTGATTTTCATGTTTTTGAAAATACTTTCAAATTATTTTTCATGAAAATGGGGACCTTGGGGATTTCATTGACATACATATGGTTCAAAGAATGCATGTATGACAATGTTATGACAATGTGGGAGTTAATATGTTATCTATGTTTAAAAATATTTTAAAACATATTTTAACTCTCATTTTTGGTTGTTTTGAGATCACTATTTACAATTGGTTATTATTGGTCTCAAATTCAACCCTTGGATGTTGCCATCATTTGAATGATATATTTTATTTTAGCAATGTCACTTGTATCAATATTACATGATTCTTTCTATATCTATGCTTTGATACATTTTAGGCACATGGCTCCAATTATGTTTTACAATTGGTTTATATTTTATCTTTTTCTTTACAATTGGTATTGATCCTAGAAGTCAACAATTTGACCATTTATATAATCCAGGAGGAGCATGGGATAGTAAATGATACCACTAAATTTTTACATTTGGTATCATACATCTCTTTATCTCTTGTTTATTTGTCATTTTTATGATTGGTATCAATGACAGATATTATTTCTTGTATGTTTGATGTCCACCTTTTTGACAATGACAGGGGGAGAGAGATAGGATTATGTAAATCATATCTTCTATAGGGAGAGAGATATACATATGGGGAGAGATATGTGGGATTATGTAAACCATTCATGTGGCGAATGTTATTGATTTTATCTCAATTGGTTTATGTAATACATGCCTATTATATGTCACCATTGTCTCTTATTATTTAAATTGGTTTATCTCATTTTACAATTGGTGCATATAAGTAGGGGGAGCTCATTAGCATTGTGCTTTATTTCTTTATGTTTTACATAATGTGTTTTACATAACGTAAGGATTCTATTCCAACGTCGACCCCCGACGATCTTAGTGGTGATCCCTAATGCCCTAGTCCTTTTTATTAGTAAAACAACAACACCACCCTAATCAACTCTTTCAACCCGATAGCTATCTTACTTCGAGATTTAGGAGTAAACTGAGAATCCATCTACACTATCACCGTCCCTATGGGATTCGATATCATTTATACTATAACTCGACACCGTCCGCTTGTGGATTGAGCCCAGAATTGAAACCTAGGGGCCATACCACGCCTGGTGATCGTGACATCGTCAGGTGGAATCTAGGTGTATGTTTCGGGTGCGTCAAGTTTTTGGCGCCGTTGCCGAGGACGGCACTAGTGTTTACCTCGGTTTATCTCTTTATTTTTGAAGTTTTCTAGCACTCTAATCATTTCTCATCTTTCCACCATTTTCTATTCTTTTATTTATTTCGGTGCTACTGATGGTGTCTGTTTGAGTTTTGTTGGTGCATGAACACTCGCTGCAGGGGATCTACTAGAGAATTGTTATTCGATCCTGAGATCGAGAAGACAGCGAGGGCCTTGAGGGCCTCAAGTAGAAGTTCATCTCCCTCCGCTCAGTTGGCAGACAACAACAATCCTCCCCCTCCTCGCACCGGGTCCATCAGGGACCATATGAAACCAACGTTTGGGAACAACTCCTCCATTCTTAGACCGCAACTGGCGGCAGCGAGCTTCGAGCTAAATACGGGGTTGCTTAATTTGATGCAGCAGGATCCCTTCCACGGGCATCTGCATGAAAATCCCAACCATCACATTGACACCTTCCTGGCGAAGTGTGATACGTTCAAGGCAAAGGATGTTAGCGATGATGCTGTGAAGCTGCGACTTTTCCCGTTCACTTTAAGGGATAAAGCCTCCTATTGGCTCCGGACCCACCCTCCAAATCATTTCACCACCTAGGAGAAGCTGGCACTTCCCTTCGTGGATAAGTTCTATCCACCCTCGAAGACAGTGCAGATCCATGGAGCGATATCAAACTTCAAGCAGCTCCCACAGGAGTCACTCTATGAGGAATGAGAGAGGTTCAAGGACCTCCAACATCAGTGTCCTCACCACGGGATTCAGCCATGGGATTTGGTGCAGAGCTTTTACAACCGGCTCCAGTCTAGCACCAAGATGATCATCGATGCTGCGGCGCAAGGCGCCTTACTGGATAAGTCTCCTGAAGAGGCTATTGATTTGTTGGAGCATATGGCGGCCAACAATCAAAAATGGAGTGAAGAGAGAACTATTGTGACCCGGACTCCCGAGGTCAAAGCTGTTAGCCACTTGGACTCTCACATCGAGACCCTATGTAAACAAGTGGCCAGGATCGAACAGTGCCTGGATTCTGTCACGCCCCGCTTCCCAAAAATATGGAGGCGAAGCGTGAGAAGGTCCGCTCAGACTTGAAGCTACAAAGCTGCAAGTCCGATAAGCGTCAATCAAATTTAAAACTGCAGGTCCTTGCAATGCGAACGAAACAAGATAATAATAATGAAATGAGACAAAAGAATAATCTCAGAATATCCATAAATATAAATTCCAACATCGCAGAAAAGCCACCAGGCTGAAATAAAAGAGAGTCTAAAGGCCCAACATGGCCAACAAAAGTACAACGTACAAAACAACGGTGCTACGCACCGACAACTAACAACAAACCTAAAACAAAAGAAAGCTCAGCAAAATTCACCAAGAAAGATCACTGACATCCACAAAACTCCTCCTCGGCAGACATGGACTCAGGCTCAGCGTCAGCAACTCATCACGTACACAGCAACGGTCTCTGGCTCAGGTCTAACATGTGACACCCAAAAGAGCAAGGGGCACATGTCAGCAAGTCTACAAGAGACTTGTGCAAGGAAACTGGAAGTATGCAAAAGTAAAGCAACCTAGCAGTTCTAGCATGATGCAATGACATGGCAGTTAAAGTATGAGTGCAACAGGTAAAGTAAAGTAAAGTAAAGTAAAGTAAAGTACGAGCATGGCATGGCATGAATCATTCACAAGACAAGTACAAGACAAGGAAAGTAAGCACCTCGTGCACAGAGATTCCGTCTTTTGGCTAGAGGGCTGATCAAGCCACTCCTAAGCTCAAGTGACCGTTTATCCCTACCCCTCCACGTGTATCGGGCATTGGTTTTTAGCCAACACATGAGGCCCGCTTCTGGACCACGAGCCAGGAAGTGTTTTAAACAAGTATGGCATAGGGGTGCACCTAGCCGGGAACACGGAAACACAGATTGTACAAGTATTTTGTAGCGTGTGCTACGATGCAACAATCAATTTGGATGACATGTAAGATGCAATGCATGGCAGTTAAAAGTGCGTACAGGTAAGGAAAGTAAACGTGACAGTTTAGTATGCATGAATAACAAGTTTAAAAGGGTTGGATCTAGCTTCGTTGTCAAGCTAGATCAATTAGGTGACGGATCTAGTTTCGTTGTCAAACTAGATCAAGTAGGCGTCTAGCCAGCTATCATTTCACTGACTAGTCTCTTTTACGCTGAAAGCAAGAAAGTGGCCTAAAAACATGGCCCTACACAAGAGTTGGAAAGTTTCACTTGCCTGTAAGTACGACGTCTGAGCACACCGTCCAATGAGTCCAAAAAATCACAATTATCCTACGTGCACAAGTCCACCGGCCTACAACCGTTTTATTAATCTTGATTAGTGATTTCTAAAACATTTAAAATACTTTAAAAATACTGATTTTAGTCTTGATTAGCATGCATTGGGTTTGGGGTCCTAGGGGTGCAAATTGTTACCTCAACACGACGCGAAAGCTACACCGGCGTCGGGTAGCGACGCCGGGGGTTGGAATAAAAGATCGCGCTCCAAGTCCAGATTCCAATATAGTTTCCTCGCTGGAAAGTTCAGAGCATCAACCGGAGCTACGGTTCCAGATTCCAAAGCTAGCACGTGCGACGACGGGCTACGACGTGTCGCAACGTCGTACGCGACGAATCCTCGAAGAGCAAGCACCTAGGTGGGGCCCACAGTAGTCCTAGGGACCTTTGGGGGACCCAAAATACCTCTGGAGAACTTGGGGGGCCCACGGTGGCAAGTGGTGCGATGGGTGCGGGGTTGCGACGTTTGCTCTCGGTCGTACTCAGCCAAATGCGGGGGCTTGGCTCGGTCGGTGCGGGGGAACGGGCTTGTGCAGCTGCGGGTGCGGTGTGGGCCTTGGTGCTCTCGGTCGGTGCGGAGGGAGGGTTCGGTCGTGCGCCTTGGATGCGGGGGAGCGGGCGCTGCAACGTTGCGAGCGTTGCAACGTTGCGGAGGCGGGCAATCCGCTCGGTCAGGCGCTAGCGGATGCGGGGCGACAAGGCGGGCGCTGAGCGGGGGCTTGCAACGGTGCGGAGATGCGAGCGGAGTGGGGAAGCCTCTCGGTCTGACCGAGAGGAATCCTCGGTCGGAGCGGGGAGCGGAGTGGGCGACAGCAGCGGGTGCGGGCGGGGCTTGGTGCGGGTGGAGCTGCCGGTCAGAGCGGGGAAAAAGAGGCCGTTCTCTCGGTCGTGCAGAGCTGCTTCGTCGCAACGTTGCGACGAATCGTCGCAACGTCAATTTGAGTTTTGGAAGAGGCTAGGGTTAATTTCTTGCGAAAATAGGTCTTCCTAGAGGTTGTTTATATAGTGTAGATGGGTTGACTAGGTCTAGGGCTAATCCTAATGAGATTAGGAGTTTAAAATAATTTAAAATTTGAAATTCAACTTCTCCAACTCACCCAAGGATTTGACTTGGTCCAAATGAGCTGGAAATTGGCTCAAAAATTCTTTAAAACGTTTTAAACTCAAATAAATTTTATTTGGCCGAAAATAATTTAAAAATTAATTATTAAAAATATTATAAAACTTGTTAAAAATATAAAAGTGGTCAAATGAACTCCAAAAATTATAAAATAAATATCGGGGTGATCGTGATGACGAATGTGAGCTAACTAAGAAGACGGATCTCAAATTCAACGTCGGACGACGAAACTAAAAATAGAAACGTCTCCCGTCAAGAGTGAAAATCGTCACGTCTCATCGAGTGAGATTAATTTGTGGAAAAACGACTCGAGAAGTGTCGTTCCAAGATAGTGCCACTATTTAATACTCTCAGAGACGTTCACAACGGCATATCACATGAAAGTGTTCACAAACAAATAAAGTCTAATACAAACACGTGCACGGCCAAAAGCACGTGCACGAAAAACGTACAACGAAAAGTGGTCGTTACATCCTCCCCACCTTAGAATAAAGTCCGTCCTCGGACTTTCTAATATAGTTAGTCGCTCTAATAACTACCCCAAATCAAGTCACATTATATTTCAAACCAGGTATAGTCATTACAGGTGCTCATATACGCACTAGGTAGTCAAACATTGATACTACCAACAAGTATATATATACATTCACGTACGTATACACTTATACCTATTATAGTCAGTCAAATTTATACATGTATTTCAATCATATATATATAAACATACATCCCTTATATAACTACTACCTAGTATAAAACAATAGTTCAGATACTCACATAAGGATAGTCTCACACTTAGCCAATACAATCATTGCTCTACCTATATGTAGCTACCTATGCACAGACATCAAGGGTATACTACCCTCTAATAATCCCTAGTATTCATCCAACACCAAACACATCAACACATGTAGTCACACCATACCATTTTTAAGTCAAATTTTACTATATCTAATATATATTCACTACTACCATATTTCACTCATTATATAGTCATTCAATGCATGCAAATAGTTCACCATATATTCTCATCGCATACGGTCCTATAATTGTATTTACGACACGCCACATATATCATAGTCATCAAAACCTATAACTAAGCACATACTTACCCGTGCATGGTGCACACCCATACACGCTAACATTTCATTTACGCATACCATTATATTACTAGCACATCTATGCACCTAGTTTAGCTAGCACACAAGCAAGTCCTTAGTAAATAACTATACCACAAGACCAACACCTATAACTATATACTGGTGTAGCGACCCACAGTCATGTGCGTAACTCAACCAGGCACAAACACTTCTATCACTATACATACATCAAGCATTGCTATATTCAAACTACAAACATACATTCAATATACTTAGAGTATACTCACTCAAGCTTGAGTGAGACTCAATACACATATCAGAATATTCTATATACGTAACACGACATTCATACCTATACCAATACCACTCCCATATATATACATCTACCAATACAACCATATACATTCCATAAATCAATCACACTTAAAATTTAGTCAGATAACACCCACATAGTTCAATCTAATTATATACCATAATAATAACATTACAGACATCAACACCCACATATTTATAATACCCTCCCTAGTACAAACATTCACCGTATAGTCACACATAAATAATGTATATATTCACACCATAGCCTACTACCTATAATTAGTATACTAACACATCCACACATACATAATTAAGATGTGCAATAGTCGTGTATACCTCACTGTATGCACGCATGCAACATCCCGAAAAGCAAGCAATACCAATCAAAATTATATTTCTACTACCATATGTATATCACATATATACTCAGGCAACAAAACATAACTACTTACATATAAGCACCATATATATCTACCTACGAGCACATACTCACTCGTACTAATATATGGGTCACACAATAGACCTACTTACTTATCTCTATGTTCTCCCATTATCATCACACCTAGCATATACATAGTTTTACCAATCATTTTATTTCAACCATCACAAGTATCTCTAGCTACATACACTCCATTAGATATTCCAACGCTAACTCTTATATACACATGCATCCCTAGTATAGTATAGCTATCCACACAAAATCTATAACTACTAACACACAACAACTTCACACTATCACGATTAACTCCGAGTATATATATATCACACAATAGGCAAACATCAATATACTATGGGGGTACACTCATTCAAGCCCACGTACACAACTTAGGTACGTGCACTACGACTACCTCACAAGGTCCAAGGGCCTACTAACACTTAAGGGTTGACACAGACTTTGACGGACCCTAAGGCCTAAGCAATGAAGAGAGGTCGAGGTCGAGACGAGGGAAGGATCGATAAGCACGAGTTCAGATAGGACGAATACAAGGAGACGGCTTGGTTAGGGAAAACATTGGCTCAATGGTGATGTTTAGGTTGAAGGAAAGGAAAATGTAGTGATGCTTAAATGGGATACAGAAAAGGGAAATATGGTGAATAGCATAAGCTAAAATACGTGGATTTCGAAAACTGTTGTACTTCAAAAGTTGAAATCCTCGTTTGAAAAGAAATGTTTGGAGAGCGATAAACGAGTTGTTCAAAATAAGTTTGAGTCGAACATTCATAATAAGAGAAAATGGTCTATTGGTTTTAAATTTTTTTTTAAAAGGAAGTAAAATCATTTACACGAATATTAAGGACATGGTTTAGAAAATTTTATACGTCAGCAATTTAATATAATGTTGTCAAAAAGTTTTGGAAAGTCAAAGAATGAAATCAAGTAACGGAAGAATTTAAACTCATGTTAAATGCTTTCAAAACTCTAGGCTATGGAAAATTTAAAATGATCAATTTGAAACTACTTTTAGAGAACCAGGGTTTGCCAAAAATGAAAAACTGATTTACACAGGGTTCTTAATATACGAGCACAACAAGTCTGGCACGGATATAAAAATAATTGAAATTCAATTTGTTTTAGAAATTTTCTAAAAATGTGTATGGTGAGCGGAAAGAAAATAATAGTAACTTAACATAAGAATTATCAAGATCGAATAGCAAATCTTTAAAATCAAATCAGGGAGGGTCTACAGCAGGAAGTGGTTATGAAAGTAGTAATTTTGCAAAAAATCTGAAGTAGCGAAAACGACGAGCAAAAACCCAACTTGCTGAAAGCTGAAACTCCATGTGCCTTGAAAGTATATGAATGGCATAAATCAGGAGGGAAAATTACAAGTTGAATAAAAGTACGATTCAGAATAAAATTAATATATGAAGGGACGACACATTTGCATAAGTACGAAAAACATAGGCTGGGAAAATACTATAAGCTAGTATTCAAAAATTCCGACAAACGTTTTTTTTAAAAATTAAATCAATGAAGGAGTATGAAGTGTAAGTATATTAAAATTTTGAACAAAGTTAAACTTAGTGGAAGAGGAGATCGAAAAATACTTTCAGAAAATTCAAGACTTGTAATGGAGAGGTTCGAAAATTGACGACGATCGTCATGAGGCGATCTCGTGAATCGAGGCAAGGAAAATAGTCGGATGATCATAAATCAGGAAAATCTACGGGGAAACTCCTACATTCGACCAACTAAAGACTAAGAACTAAGCGCTAAGACTCTCTAAGGAGCTAGACGGTAATGGAATGCGTTCAGCTTGGTCCGAAATCGATGGACCCAAACGAACGACGGAAGGAAATTCTAGGAGGTCTAATATGGTCAGGGTTAGGCAATAACCCCTAAGGTAACTCCTACGACGATTAAATCAGTTGCTGGTAGGGAGTCTAACTATAATCAGGGCCTCTAACTAGCAAGCACAGACGTCTAACTAAGCCTTCTTATCACCTAGTGTCCTAAGAAACATCTTGACTCAGGGCTTCTGACTCGGATGTTGCAATTTATTTAATGGAAATTCCGTTATTATCGTTGTTTCATTAATTCGCAATTGCAAGACTGGACCTGCATGGGCCATCAACAAAACCTGTCACGCCCCGCTTCCTAAAAATATGGAGGCGAAGTGTGAGAAGGTCCGCTCAGACTTGAAGCTACAAAGCTACAAGTCCGATAAGCGTCAATCAAATTTAAAACTGCAGGTCCTTGCAACGCGAGCGAAACAAGATAATAATAATGAAATGAGACAAAAGAATAATATCAGAATATCCATAAATATAAATTCCAACATCGCAGAAAAGCCACCAGGCTGAAATAAAAGAGAGTCTAAAGGCCCAACATGGCCAACAAAAGTACAACGTACAAAACAACGGTGCTACGCACCGACAACTAACAACAAACCTAAAACAAAAGAAAGCTCAGCAAAAGTCACCAAGAAAGATCACTGACATCCACAAAACTCCTCCTAGGCAGACATGGACTCAGGCTCAGCGTCAGCAACTCATCACGTACACAGCAACGGTCTCTGGCTCAGGTCTAACATGTGACACCCAAAAGAGCAAGGGGCACATGTCAGCAAGTCTACAAGAGACTTGTGCAAGGAAACTGGAAGTATGCAAAAGTAAAGCAACCTAGCAGTTCTAGCATGATGCAATGACATGGCAGTTAAAGTATGAGTGCAACAGGTAAAGTAAAGTAAAGTAAAGTAAAGTAAAGTACGAGCATGGCATGGCATGAATCATTCACAAGACAAGTACAAGACAAGGAAAGTAAGCACCTCGTGCACAGAGATTCCGTCTTTTGGCTAGAGGGCTGATCAAGCCACTCCTAAGCTCAAGTGACCGTTTATCCCTACCCCTCCACGTGTATCGGGCATTGGTTTTTAGCCAACACATGAGGCCCGCTTCTGGACCACGAGCCAGGAAGTGTTTTAAACAAGTATGGCATAGGGGTGCACCTAGCCGGGAACACGGAAACACGGATTGTACAAGTATTTTGTAGCGTGTGCTACGATGCAACAATCAATTTGGATGACATGTAAGATGCAATGCATGGCAGTTAAAAGTGCGTACAGGTAAGGAAAGTAAACGTGACAGTTTAGTATGCATGAACAACAAGTTTAAAAGGGTTGGATCTAGCTTCGTTGTCAAGCTAGATCAATTAGGTGACGGATCTAGTTTCGTTGTCAAACTAGATCAAGTAGGCGTCTAGCCAGCTATAATTTCACTGACTAGTCTCTTTTACGCTGAAAGCAAGGAAGTGGCCTAAAAACATGGCCCTACACAAGAGTTGGAAAGTTTCACTTGCCTGTAAGTACGACGTCTGAGCACACCGTCCAATGAGTCCAAAAAATCACAATTATCCTACGTGCACAAGTCCACCGGCCAACAACCGTTTTATTAATCTTGATTAGTGATTTCTAAAACATTTAAAATACTTTAAAAATACTGATTTTAGTCTTGATTAGCATGCATTGGGTTTGGGGTCCTAGGGGTGCAAAGCGTTACCTCAACACGACGCGAAAGCTACACCGGCGTCGGGTAGCGACGCCGGGGGTTGGAATAAAAGATCGCGCTCCAAGTCCAGATTCCAATATAGTTTCCTCGCTGGAAAGTTCAGAGCATCAACCGGAGCAACGGTTCCAGATTCCAAAGCTAGCACGTGCGACGACGGGCTACGACGTGTCGCAACGTCGTACGCGACGAATCCTCGAAGAGCAAGCACCTAGGTGGGGCCCACAGTAGTCCTAGGGACCTTTGGGGGACCCAAAATACCTCTGGAGAACTTGGGGGGCCCACGGTGGCAAGTGGTGC
Source organism: Scilla litardierei (assembly GCA_030789695.1). Classification (NCBI taxonomy): domain Eukaryota; kingdom Viridiplantae; phylum Streptophyta; class Magnoliopsida; order Asparagales; family Asparagaceae; genus Scilla; species Scilla litardierei. The sequence continues at coordinate 7,222 of JAULAV010004273.1, read as the reverse complement.
GATGGGTGCGGGGTTGCGACGTTTGCTCTCGGTCGTACTCAGCCAAATGCGGGGGCTTGGCTCGGTCGGTGCGGGGGAACGGGCTTGTGCAGCTGCGGGTGCGGTGTGGGCCTTGGTGCTCTCGGTCGGTGCGGAGGGAGGGGTCGGTCGTGCGCCTTGGATGCGGGGGAGCGGGCGCTGCAACGTTGCAAGCGTTGCAACGTTGCGGAGGCGGGCAATCCGCTCGGTCAGGCGCTAGCGGATGCGGGGCGACAAGGCGGGCACTGAGCGGGGGCTTGCAACGGTGCGGAGATGCGAGCGGAGTGGGGAAGCCTCTCGGTCTGACCGAGAGGAATCCTCGGTCGGAGCGGGGAGCGGAGTGGGCGACAGCAGCGGGTGCGGGCGGGGCTTGGTGCGGGTGGAGCTGCCGGTCAGAGCGGGGAAAAAGAGGCCGTTCTCTCGGTCGTGCGGAGCTGCTTCGTCGCAACGTTGCGACGATTCGTCGCAACGTCAATTTGAGTTTTGGAAGAGGCTAGGGTTAATTTCTTGCGAAAATAGGTCTTCCTAGAGGTTGTTTATATAGTGTAGATGGGTTGACTTGGTCTAGGGCTAATCCTAATGAGATTAGGAGTTTAAAATAATTTAAAATTTGAAATTCAACTTCTCCAACTCACCCAAGGATTTGACTTGGTCCAAATGAGCTGGAAATTGGCACAAAAATTCTTTAAAACGTTTTAAACTCAAATAAATTTTATTTGGCCGAAAATAATTTAAAAATTAATTATTAAAAATATTATAAAACTTGTTAAAAATATAAAAGTGGTCAAATGAACTCCAAAAATTATAAAATAAATATCGGGGTGATCGTGATGATGAATGTGAGCTGACTAAGAAGACGGATCTCAAATTCGACATCGGACGACGAAACTAAAAATAGAAACGTCTCCCGTCAAGAGTGAAAATCGTCACGTCTCATCGAGTGAGATTAAATTGTGGAAAAACGACTCGAGAAGTGTCGTTCCAAGATAGTGCCACTATTTAATACTCTCAGAGACGTTCACAACGGCATATCACACGAAAGTGTTCATAAACAAATAAAGTCTAAAACAAACATGTGCACGACCAAAAGCACGTGCACGAAAAACGTACAACGAAAAGTGGTCGTTACAGATTCCATCCCAGCATCAACCAGCACATATTATCATCCTACAGAGGAGTATGCATATCAGAGCTATATTCCTAGTGAGGCACACTATGAAGGTGCCGAATTATCAGAATCGGTGCAATATGTCCAAGGAGAGGGACGGAATCAGTGGCAGCATCCAGTTGCTAGGAATCACCCGGGGTTTTCCTATGGAAACCCAAGTGGAGGGTTGCAACCTTCGCAATTTCAGAGACCACCACCCCCCCTCAACAGCAGCAGCATCAGTAGCAGCAGAACCAGTAGCAGGGTGGATTTAGGCCAGCTGGGCCTTATAGACTGCCAGGTTATCAATTCAACCGGCCACCTCAGCAGGGCTATGCGCCAAACCCGTCGCGGTCAAATCTGGAGGCCACTTTGGAGACCTTTATGAGTGGTCAAGCCCGTTTTAATCAGGACACCTCGACCCAGTTTAAAAGTATCAATTCTTTACTTGATGAACTAAGGGGTCAGATGTCCCAGCTTTTGAAGAATCAGGGGAGATTGCCCTCACATCCGGAGACAAACCCAAGGGCCCAAGCTAACGCTGTGATTTCTGTTACCACACGTGGTGGACGGGTGACGGACACCATCATGATTTCGGTGCTGAATAAGGAGAAAGTTATCACTGAAGAAGTCGTTGATGACGGCGATAGAGAAGAGGCCACTGAAGAGCCTATAATTATTGAGGAGAAAGCGGATACCTCATCCATTACGCCTACTACAACACCACCTCCCGTTGATGCAGCTAAGAGTAAAGTTACCCGACCTCCCCCTCCATACCCACAGAGGCTAGCCCTAGCCAAGATGGAGAAGAAATACTCCAAGTTTATGGAGTTGCTTAAGGGAATCCAGTTGAACATCCCATTCATGGATGCTATTACAGAGATCCCGATCTATGCTAAATTTTGAAGGATCTGATCATGGGAAGAAGAAAGCCGGAAGAAATTAAGCTCATAGAGGACTCCACCTCCGTTATCAAAAATCATCTCCCCCGGAAGCTGCCGGATCCGGGGAGCTTTACCGTGCCGTGCTACATTAGAGGGATGCATATTAGCAGAGCTTTGATTGATCTGGGGGCTAGCATCAGTTTGATGCCCCTTTCTATTTTTAAAAGATTGCAGACTGGGAGTGAGCTAGAGCCGACAAGTATGTCCATCCAGCTTGCAGATCATTCTATCACCTACCCGGTGGGTATAGCAAGGGATGTCATTCTTCAGATACCCCCAGGATTATGTGTTTCCGTCGACTTCATTATCATGGATATGCCCGAGGGAGGGAGCTCCCAACTTATACTCGGCCGCCCCTTCATGGCGACGGCCAGTGTTCTGATTGATGTCCGAGAAGGGACCCTCTCTCTCAATGTTGGGAATATCGAAGCCGAGTTCCGGCTACAGAAGCCGATGAGAGAGCGTGGTCATGTGGAAGGGGCCAGTTATTTGGAGCTTCTTGAAGACGAAGCCATTGAGGATTTCACTTTTGAGGGGGTCATGAAGGACCCAATGAAAACAGATATCGACGATGACGTCGACCCAACCTACCACAAAGCAGTCGCCGCATACATCCGAGTGCTGGATGAAGAGCTTCTGAATCATTCCCCGAGTCATCAAGAACTGGAAGCTATATACTACTCACAGGAGAGTCTTGAAGTAGGCGGAAACCAAATGCCGCCGGATCGCACCATCGCGAAGAATGATGCACGACCACCACACGCACCAAATGACAACTGATATATTTAAGGGAGTCGAGCTCACGACTAAAAACAGAGGAAAATGGAGACACAGGTCGAGCAGTGCTGAGACGAAAGAAAATGCCAATTGTCACCTCCTCTACACGGCCCGAGCATCCACCAGCTTGGTCCGAGTAGACATCGACTCGGTCCATGCAACCTATTACTCGACAGAGTACTACAGGCTTTTGGAGTTGAGGAGAAAACAACACTATGCCTACATGGCCCGAGTGACAACGGCACGGTCTGAGTGATGAACAGTCCGACCGAGCATCATACTGCTCGATCGAGCAAGCAAGGGAGTATACTGCAACTCAATTTATTAAAAATTTTCAGCTAATTGACTCGGTCGAGTAGCCTAGCTGCTCGGACCGAGTCGAGTTGGGTTTTTATACCCAAACCCATTTTAAAATTACCTTAAGTTGAAAAAATTTAACCTAATTTTTTTTTCTAACTCTCCCCGAGCTCTCTCTCCCCCCTTACTCGTTCACCCACCATCACCACCGTCTTCCTCCTCCCGCACCACCACCGGCACCACCGACCGGCCGCCACTCTGGTCAGTTTCCCCCCTCTCCCCTTTCTCTCTCTATCTCTCCGTCCCTCCTCTCCCCCCTACCGTCCAAGCCCCCTTGTCTAATCGACGGCACCGTCGACGACGCCACCGCCGCCGACTCGTCGACGGCGCCGCCCATCCGACCACCCAAATACTACCCACCCCTCCCTTCGCCTTTCCCCCCCTCCTACCCCTTCCCCATCATCTACCGCCCAAAGCCCCCCCAACCTCTGATCACCCATGCCCTAGGGCACGGACCGAGCACACTAGTGCTCGGTTAGACCTTCTCACCGACTAGCACGACTCGGACCGAGCATTACCACCGCTCGGTCGAGCAACCCAATTTATGCGTATCCCCCAATTTAAATCTCTCATTTTGATGTTTTGATCGTTTCTATTTTCAGGTCCTCCCTGATTATGTCAGCAGCAGCTGTCAGGACTAGCTTGGGGGATATTTTGGCACTCGCATCGCTCGCATTTTCGGTACACTCTTCCCTTTATCTATTTTTATACTGTTGCTTCACATTACCATCGATACGATGGTTCGTACGAGAGGAGCACCCACCCCACCCACGCGGGGGAAGAGGCCCACTCCAGGCGCCACCTCCTCCAGACCCCAGTGTTGTGCATAACTCACCACCACCACCACCACTACTACCGCCCCCTCCACCATAGCTCTTATCCCTACCACTTACACACCACCCAGTCCAGACACTGCGACCCCCGCTGCACCACTTAGTGCTTCACTTTCCCAGGCTTCTGCAGAGCCTGTTTCTTCCACTTCCGAGTCGACAGTCACATTAGATCCCCGGTCTGCCCTTGTGTTATATTCAGATGAGCCCTCCACTGCCACCATTGACCTCACCACTGACCCACCTCACGAGTTCCAGCCTGACCCACCCACCGCTCCTGGTCCACAGCAGAGGGACCCATCACCACCCCCAGAGGGTGGTGCCTCTGCTTGATGTAGTCCATACCATTTCTTGCCTCCCTCACTTATTTTTGGGCCCATCTGTCTGTTCGGGGCCCTGCACTTACATAGCTTAGGGGAGGAGCCACCCACGCATCACATCTTCATTTAGCATTGCATCATGTCATATTTTAGTTTCTTTCTGCATAGTTTTTACTTTTATTTTTCACCCCGCCCATCCCACTCCTTTTAGCATCATCTCCCACTTACCAGTGTTTTCTTAGCAGTGAGGACACTGCTAGGTTTAGCTTGGGGGATGAGCGCTACCGCTTTATTTTTTGATTTTTCTTTTACATTTTCCTCCCTTATTTCAGTTTTTATTTACTTTTTCACCACGTTTTCACGTCGTTTTCTTTTTTCTCATTTTGCATCATATTTTCTATTTTCACCATGCATGCATCTATTCTCCTTTATTTTCCTATCTTCTCCGACTTTTTCTTTTTTTCTTTTTGCTAAGGATGTTCCGCATGATGATACCTCTCATGGCCTTATTAGTCTTTTACGATGCTCACTTTCGATGACATGCTATTAGGGTAAATTTCGGTTTTACTATCTATATGCGTGCATTTCTATTGCTGATCTATCTGATTTAATGCTTAAAATTAATTGAAAATCAAATGCATGAATTAGTATCTAGTATGCACTATGTTGGGTAATGCACCTAGGTTCACGCATCACTAGAACACCTGGAGCATCTGTTTTTATCTCATTCACTTCTGCTTGCATGCCTGCTGCTATTGTGCTTATTACTGCATGCCTTTTCAGTATTCATTTAGAGGAATGGAAATATCTATGCTATTTATGAGTTTAGTTAGGGTATTATTTTATGAAACCGTTGTGCACCTCTTATGAGTGAACCGAGAGTAATACTATTTTCCTTCTCCATATATCTATATATTTCTCTACATATCAGTTGGTTACACCCCCACAGCTATCTTTACCGCATTTCACTTCCCAAACTCAAAAAGAAAAAGTATAGGTTCTAAAAAAGGGAAAGAATGTGTATATATTCATATGTGAAAAAAAAGAAAATGAAAGAAAATGAATAAATATTGTTTTGTATCTTTTCATTAGAAGCTATCACTCATACAGGGAAGAAAAAGAAAAATTTCATATCATATCCCTTGATGCGACGCCTCAAGATAAGCTTGGGGGGATAAACCAACTGATCACATGAGTGAGCATGATAGTAGAGTGGAGATGGTGCATAACGGGGAGATTTAATAATACCTAAACTTTACGAAATGCTTTAGTTTTTAGAGAATTTTCATGAATCGAAATGAATAACTGAATGTCATGATTTTTTTCTATTCTCTATTGCATGTTGTGTGAATTCTATATGCTCCTTGTGTATCTGTGATTGAAAAGGGCATTGCCAACTTCTTTATACTAGACTCTAGGGATTGCATACGATTGATATGAGTTTATGGCGCTATTTCAGTAGATCCCTATCCTTTGCCTGCATTGCATGCTAGTCATATGATTTGTAAAGCTAGAAATTGCCAGTAGCATGTATGTTTATTATTCAGAGCATCGTGATTCACTATTTAGGCCAGAGATCTGACTGAACACCCTTAGCACCCTCCTCTCACTTTCATTCTCTTCTCTTTTTATTTTTATTTCTTATTTCCTTTTTGTTTTCCTCCCGGCGTACCGATTATTCGTCTTCCTCGAGGACGAGTAAGAGGTAAGCTTGGGGGATTTTGATGTGTCCATATTTTCCACTATTTTCACATCATCATTTCATTGCATTCCATATCATTTTCACATCCGAATCCCACATTTTACTATGATATCACATTTCTGACGTTATATTCGAGTTTCGTAGTGTTTTATGAGTTTTCAGGGATTTTGGAGCTATTTGGGACCCCACTTGGGTATGGACACATCCGACATGCCCGTGAGCTCATTGGTGGAGCACTGTAGGAGTTCGCCACCCTTTTGGAGCCATTGGAGGAGAAGAGAGAGAGAGAGAGAGAGAGAGAGCAGAGGAGAGAGAGGAGCCTTCAGCAGCTCCTGGAGAATGTTTTCCAGACTGCTCGGTCGAGCAGTTCAGATGCTCGGACCGAGTAGCTTCAAATGCAGATACGCGGATGGCTCGGACCGAGCAGTTCATCTGCTCGGTCGAGTAGCGTCGAATTTCAAGGCTGAAGCAATTCCATCGCACGGCCCGAGCAGATCTTCAGTGACCGAGTCAGCCTCTGCTCGGACCGAGCTGAGCTGACTCGACCCGTGCAGTCAGAGCGATGATTTTGAAGTTTTTTTGATTCCCTGTACTGCTTGGTCGAGCAGCACTACTGCTCAGTCCGAGCAGCTGAACGAGCAACGCATTGCTCGACCGAGTCTCCTACTTGGTCGGCAATGCCAGGGCCATTTTTGGAAGTTTTTCTGAAGCCGTGAGTTGCGTGATTTTCGGACTGAAGGCTGGGGAGCTCACGACTTAACAGGGGGCGATTCATTTTGGAGTTTTGAATAGGTTTTTGAAAGCAAAATTTGTAGGGGATTCGTGTTAGTTTTTAGATTGATTTTTGTTATAGAATATTGGATCGAAACTTTCGGATTGTGAATTTTGTTCTCTGTCGTTCTTACGCTTGGGAATCTGGAATTTTCTTCGGATCTATAAATTGCGATTCTTATCTATCTCTCGTTGTAAGTCTTCTATTTTTATTCCATCGATTTGTTATGATGTTTTCGTCTCTGAAAATGATGTTTTTATCCGCTACTATTGCCATGTGTGAGTAGATCTTTCTAGGGTTGACGGGTTAGCCCTAAGATCCTAGGGGGAAGATGTAGATCTAAATCCATACATTG
>JAULAV010004272.1:0-25000 GCA_030789695.1 Scilla litardierei | reverse complement strand
TAACCCATAATCTAGTGAATGATTGAGGTAACGAAAAATTTGTTTAACTGTAATCAAGTGTGACTCTTTAGGTCTAGCTTGATATCTAGCACAACAGCATACAGAAAACATAATATCGAGCCTACTAGCAGTTTAGTAAAGTAAGCTACCGATCATACCTCGATATAGACGAACATCTACATCTTTCCTGTTCTCATCCTTGTGTAGATAGGTTGTCGTACTCATGGGGGTCCTTTTGCTTGAAGACGATTCCGTCCCAAAGCGCTTGATAAGCTCCCCGGTGTACTTGGTTTGATGTATGAAAGTCACATCCTTTATATGCCGAATTTGTAGTCCAAGGAAGTAGTTGAGCTCACCCATGTGGCTCATTTCAAATTCATCCTTCTTAGACTTAGAAAATTCTTGGCAACGATTAAAGTTAGTAGAACCAAATATAATATCGTCGACATAAAATTGAAGTAATAGGATGTCACTTTCATAATCTTTAATAAAAAGAGTTGAATCAACTTCACCCATTTTAAAACCTAAATCCAAAAAAGGTTTTGAGTCGATCATACCAAGCTCTAGGAGCTTGTCTCAACCCATATAACGGTTTCTTAAGTTTGAAAACATAGTTTGAAAATTTTTCATGAATGAAACCAGGTGGTTGAGAGACATAAACTTCTTCATTAATAATACCATTTAAAAATACACTTTTAACATCCATTTGAAATAATTTAAAATTCTTATGGGATGCAAAAGATAAAAGCAATCTAATAGCTTCTAATCTAGCTACGAGGGCAAAAGATTCTTCGAAATCAATACCTTCTTCTTACCGATAGCCTTGAGCTACTAACCTTGCTTTATTCCTTGTGATGACCTCGTTCTCATCGGTCTTGTTCTTGAAGATCCACTTGGTCCCAATCATTTGGTAACCATTTGGAAGAGGAACGAGCTTCCAAACTTCATTTCTCTCAAATTGCATGAGTTCTTCTTCCATTGCAACTATCCAAGAGCTATCTTCACACACTTCTTGGATGTTCTTTGGCTCAATGGTAGAGACAAATGCACAGCGAGAGAATTCATCAATTATTGACCTCGTTCGAACACCCACACCAATATCTCAAATAATTTGGTCATGGCGGTGGTTACGAATGGTTGGATAAGCTTTGGGAATCCCTGCATCACTCGGAACATCTTCAACAATTTCATTAGTATTATTTGTCTCAATAATAGAATAATTGATTTTAACATTCTAAGAGAATCACATAAAACATCTACGCTATCATTAACAATATGAGAAAAATCAAAATCTTCATAAAATGATACGTGTAGTGATTCCTCGATCGTTGAAGAGGTTTTGTTGTATATCAGGTAGGCTTTGCTACGTTTGGAATATCCAACAAAAATTTCTTCATCAGATCTTGGCTCAAATTTATCTAAGTTGCCAAACGTGTTCTTGATAAAACATTTTGAACCAAAAACACGAAAATATTTAACTTGTGGCTTTTTGTCATAAAATAACTCAAAACAAGTTTTGTTCGTTCGGGGTCTCACTAGGATCCTATTAAGCACATAATATGCCATGTGCACCGCCTCTGTCCATAAAGCATGGTAAGGGGACACTCAATAAGAGTCCTATTCTTTCCCTCTACAACACCATTTTGTGGTGGTGCACTAGGAAAAGAAAAATTGTGAGTAATCCCGGTGTCATCACAAAACTTTGTAAAAGACTCATTCTCAAATTCTCCTCTATGATCATTACGAATAGTGATAATGGTGGATCCTAAGAGATTTTGAATCTTCTTTGCAAATATGGTAAACTCTTCAAAAGCTTCATTCTTATTAGTTAAAAATGAAACCCAAGTAAATCTAGAGCAGTCGTCAGCGACAACTAATCCATAGTGAGCATTACCTAAAGAAGCGGTTCTAGTTAGTATGGAACTTAAGGAAGAGAGGGAGCTTGGTGTAGCTGAGATCGACCCACGGAGGTTCGTCTCTAGACTGACGATGCAAGCTCGAATATAAGAATGGTAAAAGTGAGGAGATAAAGTTCAATGTCTTTGACCTCATACCTCCAAGATGGGACCATTTCTCCTATTTATAGACGTTCAAAGACCCTTAAGAGACGTTTGGGAGATAACGACCACCCATAGTGGGGCCACGATCTTCCCCCATTAATATTAGTAAATGTTGAACACGTCCCCGAGATTCTCGAGTCCGCCTTTAATCCCACGTTCGAGCAAGAGGGACCCACCGGTCGACTAGCCATTATGGCCTTGACTGAGTCGACATCGGGCTTCCTTGGCAGGCCTGGTGGGCCTTAATCATCTGTCGACCGAGTTGCCTCTAACGCCGGCCCAATGATTCAACAATTTGCATTAGCAATTTCACGTTGCAATTGAAAAACACGAGCTGCATTATTCTGATTTCCATATAGTTCTCACACAGAATCCCATAAATCTTTTGCAGTATCGGAAAAAGTAAAAATTTCAGAAATTTTAGGTTTTATGGAATTAAGAAGCCATACCATAACTGTCTGATCATTAGCAACCCATTCCTGCATCTTTTTTGGATCTTTCTCGTCGAGTAGATCAATCGTCCCATAGATATACCCAAGTTTTGATCTTCCACCAAGAAATAAAGTCACAGCCCTAGACCAAGTTGTATAATTAATACCATTAAGAAGAACAGACGTTAACATCATAGTAGTATTCTGGTGTAAGAAAAACTGATCAGAGCCCAATATGATCAGATCTGATGTGACATAGGATGGCATAGGAGCACAAGCCAGAGGTGGTTCAAATACCGGTGGAGACGGATGGATTGGATCCGATCTCGATCGTGGATCTTATTGCACAGGAGCACATGCCACCGGATCTGAAGCCACCAGATGGAGACCTGATCACAGGTCGCAGGAGCACAAACACATATGCCGCTTGATCACAGGAGCAAGATGATCAGATCTGAAGTGCACAGCGATCATAAAAGCATGTCGATTGGATTACAGGAGCACGACGATCAGATCGGATCATAGGAGCACGTCCACCGGATTGAAGATGGAGGAGTTGATCGGATCTAATCGAGTTACTGATCAACGATCAGATCGTATAAGACGTCATCAGTCAGGGCACAGGCCGATTAGATCTGATGCTGGCCGACAGATCGGTTTGGATGCTGAAGATCGGATCGGATCTGAGACAGTGGTGAGAGCATAGGCCGACAATCGGATCGGATCTGGTCCCAGGAGATGTGATGATTGGATCTGAAGTAGACGCCAACAAGAATTAATGTACGGCTTCTGCGAGAGGAGCAGCGCACAGCAAAAACTAAAATTAATCTCGAAGATAAAACAAAACAAGTTAGAGATCAACCTGCTTTGATACCATGAAGAATGAACAATCAAGAAATACAAAGAAAGATTTAACGTGGTTCGGCTATAAAACCTAGCCTACACCTTCACAGAGAAGAGATATATTCTTATTTCAATTGTGTTACAATGAGGAGGGTAGCTGGCCATATTTATAAGGCTAGCAAACCCTAAATCCAAAAATAGTAACTACTATATATGTGCTCATCAAATCAACCACACATAGAAAATATCCAATGGACCCTATTCTCTTTTACTTTCAATAAATATTCTAGTAGAAAACTATTTTGGGACGTCTGACTTGAGATTCGGGGTTTGGTAGCCTGAATACTCTATATGAGGATGACCGTGCTCTCTGAAAAAGAAACTTACAAAGTTTCGATGTATATTCGTCAAAATGAAATCCTAATAAATGACTCAAGAATATAATGGCCTTGAAGACCATACTTGGGTGTTCAAATGGATTTTCAAAATTCATAGTTAAATTCAAAAAGAGGAATAAAATGGAACCCCTGAAGTGTCCAGAATCATCCAAGCTCTAAACTTTAGAACTATACAATATACCACTAATATGCATGTAGTTTACACATTTATTCTCATACATTCATATCATGTTTCACCCTTCAAATCCCAATTTTATATGCTTTTCGATGAATATTTGGAACTATTTCACTTTCAGAACGTTTATGTTGATTTCAGGGAATTTGGAGCGAATTGGAGTAATACGGTGCAATCTGGAGATTAAGCCATGATTAATGGTGCAAGAGCAGCAAGAATACCATTGGATATGAGTTGTAAGTACCAAAATATAAGGAAGAAAGATCTATGAAAGTTGGAGCAAAGAAGAAGAAGAAACAATGCTGCTTGAAACACCAAAGTTTTACGCACTATATCCACCTTGTTTTTATTTCTGCTATCATTCCAGAGGATATCTTGACCTAGGGATATTTTTCAGTCATAGTAGACTTCATGACGGTTCCAACGCCGCCAAGAATGCGCCAAACAGAGGTCAGATGAATTTTCTAGAATTTCTGCAAGATTGGGTAGTAATGCTGGAATTTGCGTATCAGTGTCAATCGACCGAGTGACACTTTCACTCGACCGAGTGAGATCCCACTCGGTCGAGTGACCAGAAAAAACAGAGTGCTGTTTTTTGGAGTTTCTGCAAGAATTCTCACTCGACCTCGACCTCGACCTCGACCGAGTGAGATCCCATCCCCGTTTCCTCGCTCTCGCGTGAAACGTAGACGCCATTCTCCATCTTCTGACCCATATCCACGGTGCTCCACCCCCATCACCTCCTCCGTCGCCTCCTAGACGATCGTTCCCTTTCTCCACCACTTCTCCTCTTCCAACCACTTCTCCTCTTCCCACCACTTCTTCCCCTCCCACCACCACTACCCTTGACCCGCCACTTCCACCACCTTTCACCTCTATCACCACCGCCTACTCGCGTTGTAACAGTCGCTTTCCGACCTTATGGATTTTCTGCGTGCACGTGCTTTATCGTGCACATATTTTATTTGGCTCTTTTTGGATTCCGATATATATGATGTGATATGCCGTTGTGACCGTATGAGAGTGTAGAATCTTATAGTAATTTTCGGGAACGTCATTTCACGGCTCGTTTTCTCGCAAAACGACTTTGAATGGGCGGGGCGTTTTGGTCTTTTGGCACCAATATGCGGTTTCCGATTTTATGATAAATTCTGGTATGTGTAGCACGTGATCGGACCCCGTAGCGCCGTGCGTCTCTTCTCCACGATCGTCCCGGTATTTTCGGATGATTTTTCTGACGCCCGTAGTGTCACTTATCCTCTAAACAAATTTCCAACCCCTAATTAACGCTAATCAATTTGAATATTTGAATTAAACCAAATCTTTTATACCCCAAGAAATCAGCCCCCACCCATGAAATTCTCCCCACGTCCGCATCACACTATTCCCTTTATAAATAATTTTCTAACCTAGGCTAATCTCCCAAGAAATCACAGCCACACGTTATTATCTCCTCTCCCAAATATTTCGAAACACCTAGGGCTTTTGTTGCAGCCGCCACCTATCAGCTTCAACCCCGATTTCTCCCTCCCTCTTTCGACGCTCTCTCTATCCCTCTCACTTCGATCCCCCCACCGGCGGGCTTTCATCATGGCCTGACTGCCGACGCCCGGCGCCCGCAAACGCCCTCAGCCGCCTGGAAGAACCTCCACCTCCGCACAGCAACAGCAGCATCCCCCGCCGGTGCTGCTGCCTTTCCCAGCGCTGCCCAACCCTCGTTGACCACCGGAGGAGCGCACAGGCCGCCGGAAACCACCCTCCCACGGCCTTGTTTGCAGCTGCAAACGGCAGCAGCAACCGCTGCCTTTTCCGGCCATTTTTCCGGCCGTCGGACGCCCCCACAGCCTCCTCTGATCCGACCGACCACCCTCAGACCGGTGACACCCCCTCCGACAGCTTCTAGGCCGGAAAACTCCTTCGGCTGCTGATCGCGCCCGGGCGTACACCCTAAAGAGCGACTGTGTAGTCTTACCGCAAGCGCACGGTGTAGCGGCGAGCGGGTATCGAACACATGGAGGACGTATGATAGTGCCTTCTCCGAACAACCTGGCTATGGGGACAGAAAAGTAGGAAATTGCCTTTCGGCGATGTTGCCACAATCGTCAAACGATGTAAAGAGATATAAACTCAAATAAAGACGCCTAGGGAATAGGGAATCCCCGCTACTCACCGTATCTCGTCATTGTGATTCATCGGTTTCACAATTGCTAGGGTAGAATGTCGGGTGAACTAATTGCAACTGAATGTAAAACCTAGCTCATGCTCTCGCGCTGTTGCCGGTCTATAGCAAACCTAGGCTCGGGTCCAATCTCTTGCAAACCCTAGCCTAGGCAAGCTAGCATTAGGATCAACATCATCGTTCAATCTCATCCCGAGCCCACTCTCGTGCAAACTCGGGCTACGACCTAGGTTGGGATAGTTCCTACCCGTCCAATCTCTTGCAAACGGGTATCGGTATAGAATTGCAAACGAGAATCCTAGTGTCGGTCCAATCTCTTGCAAACAGATACTAAGGAAACTCAATTTCAACCCAATTCAGATTTCTAGGGTTTCCTATCGAATTGGGATCCAATCTCTTGCAAATCCCAATCGATATGAACACCTAGCTATCCGTATTATATCAATCCCAAACTAGCCCTAATCAATTCTAGCAATAATTCTACCAAATCGTCACAAATCGGAAATTGGGCTCGTAGGGTTCATCCCCATGCCCTAAGACGTTAAAACTACTCACAAATCATATTGCTAATGGAAGAATAATCAATAGAAACAACAATGGAATTCATAGCAATATTCAAAATAGCAATAAAAATAGGATTTTTAATAGAGAGGGAGACAAACCAATGTAGCTTTCTAAGAATCCAACAAAATAACACTTTTCTCTCCTCTCCAATCACAAGAATTAAACTCTAAAAATCTAATCTAAAAAGGCTGCCAAAAGCAATAGAAAAAAGCTCCCTAAACTAGGTTAGAATCTGGGGTTAAATACCCCCCAAAACTGCCCAAAAATTCGTGACCAAACTGCCCCTGCGCAGCTCCAAAATCATGATTTCCGCTACAGGCAGCGCTGCTCACTCGGCCGAGTGACAAAGGTCACTCGGCCGAGTGAGGGACCCTGACGGATTCCAGTAACTCTGGGGTCTTGGGGGTCGTCACATTGGGCGTCACTCGGCCGAGTGAGTTGTCATCACTCGGCCGATGGGCTATCTTCACTCGGGCGGACGGCAACTTCCACTCGGCCGAGTCGGGCTTCTGTTGCTCAGACTGACGGATTACAGTAAGTTGGCTCTTTTTGATGGCCGTCGTCTGGGTGCCACTCGGACGGACGGGATACGTCACTCGGCCGAGTCGGCTTCTGATGCTCGGCCGAGTGCACGCTGATATACTGCTTGGAGCATGTCCGATCTGGCCGACCGAGCGGGGTCTCGTTGGTCGGCCGAGTGACTCCTTCACTCGGCCGAGTGAGATACTGAAGATGCCCAAATTGCGTATTTTTGCCTCCTCGTCGCTCATACGACGTTCTTTCTTCTTCTGCTCCTCTCTAATCTCAAAATACCCCTCAGGGAAGTCGTCGGTGACACTCCGGAGTGGGTGTATCTCGGAATCACTCCAAATCGCTCCAAATCTCCTGAAATACGACAAAAACAACAAATCGTGAAAAGTATCGCAATGTTGTCGATAAATCGTGAAAAACGTGATTTGAGCGATTCAAATGGCATGCAAACATGCGGGAAAAAGGTGTAAAATATGGAGTGATCAAAATCCCCCAAGCTTACCTCTTACTCGTCCTGCGGAAGATAAGTAAAAGGCGAACCCGGTGGATTTAGAATATGAAAACGATGGAAAAACGGAAAACGAAAAAAGAAATAAGAAAGCGAAGAGGGAAGCTGCTAGATCATTTTTCTCAGGACGTGGGTTTTGCTTACTCATATAGCATGCATCGAATGCAAAACACATGTCAAAGATTTTTATTTCGATATCATAGTATAATGGTGCAAATAGAGATAGAAAACCCAAGAATATCTATATAGCATGAAAAAATGGAATAATTCTAAGATTAACATCATCTGAATCATTTAAAGCGGTATACAATATCGCAGATCACACACTTTTCAATTGAATGCTTTCTATGAGGAGTATAGAGGATATCACACAATAGAGTAGGAAGGATAGAAAAGCGTGGATTTCATGAAGTGAATGATAGGCGTAGATTTCTGGATTTCGTGAAGCTAAAACAATCTCACCGAGTATAGAATATTACTTAGCCTAGGTTGTCATGCACCGTCAGGTAGTCACTCTCTCTCACATCATTGGATTCTCTCCCCCAAGCTTATCTATAACCGTGGTGGCATATACACTATACTTACATTCCCCATCTCTATTGATGCTCCAAAAGTAAAAGAAAATAAAAATAAAAACAAAAAGGGGGAAGAAAGAGAGAAGGGGTATGAGATGGGATCGTTTTGAGCTTCCTTTCTCTTCTCTTTTCCCTTTTTTTCTCTTTTATAGAAATAATACACAAATGATCCCAAATCAAAAGAGAGAGAAGGATATACAAGAATTTTTCTTTTTCTTTTTGGTTTTGGGAAATTTGGAGCTAGGAATTTAGTAACGGGGGGAAATGCCAAATACTAGAATCGCTAAGGGGAGATTCACCAATGATTTTAAAATAGAGAATTAATGTTCAAGATATGTGGAGAAAGAAATAAGTATGTCTCTCAGTTCACTCTATAGGACGTGCATGACACCTTCAGCAGGGTAATCTAATCTACTCGGTTTCGATCTCAAAAAAAGCAAACTAATCCAGATTTATCATAGCTAACATCATTCAATCATCCTGAAGTGAAGTGTACAAGTCATGCAAATAGAAGTGATATAGGAAAAGAAAACGGTACTCCAGATATAAGCATTCAATGCATGAATCTTGGTGTGTTTTCTACGATAGCATACACATGAATGTTCAGACTCAGCTAATAATAGAATTTCATCCATTTTCATACGGAAAAAGTGTGGGTTACTATCTCTAAATGCAAGGCAGATCATAGTATATGATATCAGAAATAAAAGCTAAGACATGACAAATATAGCATGCATATAGAGAGAGCTAACTCCACGTCATCATCATCACAGAAAAGTCATCTCTAGCAAAAGATGAAAGAAATAAAGATAAACGAAAATAAAAACTATTTACAATGCGGCACACAAGAAAAATAAGAAAAACGTGATGCATGGTAAAAAAAATGAAAAAGTGATGAAAAAGTGAGTGATAAAGTGGAAAAACGTGGGGAAACTAAAAATAAAGGGTGACAAAAGCAAAAAGCGTGAGAACTCACTCCTCCAAGCTAAAGTGCACCGTGTCCTCAATGTGCGACGTGTGGCACACAGAGATACGTGTAACGGGAGGGGGGTGGGTATGCATGCATGATAAAAAGAAGTAAAAAGAACAAAATGAAAAATATGATGTGAATGTGATGCATGCAAGGACAAGAGTGATCCAGATGTGTGTGTGTCACCAAACATACTCTCCCTCACTCCCGGAAAAAGGATATAGAATCATATGATCAAAAAGTGGACAAAAGTAGTGATGGGAGGGGTGGTGGTAAAAAATATCATCAGGACCAAGCAGAGAATGGGCAGCATAACGACAAAAAATCGGAGGCATCAAGGGTGTGCCTAAGCTGGTGGTGCTGCGCCATCTCCGTCCTGAGGCGGAGGTGGGGGTGGTGGGGGTGGTGGACGTGGAACAGTCTGCTGGGTGGGTGGTGGTCGTGGAAGTCGCTCGAGGATCTGTGTCAGGCAATAGTGAATGCTGGGAAGTAGCTCGAGGCGCTGCTGCATGGCGGTGACTGTGGAAGACAAAGCCCTAAAATCGCCCTGGAGTCCACTCAACCCCCCCTCAAGAGCGCGAACGCTCTGAACTAAGGCGTCAGGGGGTGGTGGAGCGGAGGGACGGACAGGTCTAGGCTGAGCTGGTCGGGGCTGTCTAATACGGGCGGTGTAGGTGATCGGGACAGCGGGCATGGGTGGTACGGGTGCTGTGCTTACTAGTGGATGCCCAGCCTCAGTGCGAGGCTGGGACGCAGGCTGGTGTGAGGTGGAAGCAGCAGCAGAGGGGGTGGAAGGCAAAATCGGTGACGAGGCGGCAAGAGAGGTCAGTGACACAGACGTCGAAACAGACGTCACGACACTCTCAGATAGTACGGCCGCAGTGGAGACAATAGGGTCAACCGCTGGGGAGGTAGTGTGGGGCCCAAAAGGAGAAATCCCAGCAGAGATCATACTGGCCATGGTCTCCACGACGGCATCGAAAGAAGGCTCTCCGCTCTCAACAAAAGTAGGTGGGCGCTCGGGTAGCAAAGAAGTGAGTGGCTCAACTGAAAAGGGCACAGCAGTGGTGGGAGTGGTGGTGGGTGTGGTGGGTGTAGGCTCAGTAAGTGTACTCCCGACACTGGCAGAAGTGGGGACAGAAGTGTCAGGAGCGGCAGAAAGTGCATGCATAGACTGAGGGAACAAAGGGTCAGCTGGCGGTGCAGGGTGTGCAGATGGTGCAGGCTTAGCTCCCTCGGCCTCTAGCACGTAGGCGGCGGGGATCAGGAGATCCATCGTCGGAAGCCAGTCGTCGTGTGCTGGTCCTAAGTGTGTCCGAGCGGGGCTCAGAAGGATCATGTAGTCAGCACCGTATGGACCGTGCAACCAAACCCAGTGCCACTGACCGTGCGGACGAAGCATCTTCATCCGGGCCATGACGTCTATCGATAATGCTGTGGGGCCCGGGGCTCGTCACAGGTCAGCCGGAAGGTCCTCGCCGGTCATCAGGGCTAGCAGAGTGATCAGACCGCCGCAACATATCGGTGAGCGAGTGCCCACCGATACGATGATGCGGTCCAAAAACCAGCTAGTGACGTCAATCTCAACGGCGGGGACCAACGTAACTCCATCCCTATCAAGAACTCTGGGGCGAGTCATCGCGTAGAGCATATAGAGCTCAGGCGTCGACATCGTCCCAGGCTCGTACCTCGCCAGAAAGGTGGTCGCCATAAGGCACTGTGCTATGCGGAGGCAGGGGTGGACTATGGCCGAGGCCTTGGCCCTACTAGGGTCAAAGGCCGGTGGTAAACCTGTGATCCGGGCCCAGAAGGCATGTGAATCGAAGGATGGGGGAGGGATGTGTGTGGGGGCATAGGCTCGGTCGGGTGTGGGGACAGCGGGCCACTGAAAGAATGCCCTAAGCATATCGAGAGTGATCAGACACTCTCGATCCATGAGTCGGAAGGAGCATCCCTCAGCGGTCCGGGTGATCGAGCTGAGGACCTCGAGTGTCGGACGGACGTAGGTGTCCGCCAACACAGAAAGAAAGTCTCGCCAACCCACGTTGTCATACAACGTGAGCATCCCCTCAAGTACCCCCAAGCGGTCTAGGTCAGCAAGGTGTGCGAACCTGGAGGGCACTATCGAGCGCTGGGTGATACACTCAAAAGCGACGCGATGTGCGTCGTCTCGGAACGTAATACCCAGCGGCCCGACGATAGGAGCTGGTGGTGGCAGTGGGTCGACTGGGAGTGGCTGCGCGGGGTGAACGGGGTCTGCAGGCTGTGGCTATGCGGGGTGAGGTGGTGTAGGCGGAGGAGAGTCCTCCATCTCGTGGGAGGGGCCGGGCTCATCCGGCCGCTTCCGCTTGGCGGAAGCTCTCCTAGACCATGGCCGTGTCCGGGGCGGCATAGGTGCCCCGAGTGCTCACTAAAAACAGAAAAAGTGCGGCGTGCGAAAATAAGTGGAACGAATATACCGGAACACGCCGCGAGAGCAAAATAGTGGATATGTGCGAAGACGCCGCCTCCATAAAGCCAAAAACGCTCCCCGGAAGCTCCCCTAAGCTCCCCTAAGCTCCCCAATATAGCATGCGTATCAAACGAAGATATCAGCGTGTAACATTCAAAATGTATGGGGGGTTAGGGGTATAATAGATAAATATTGAAGTTAATTTGATTTAGTGGTTCGATTAGCACATGGATCGTCGAAAAATACAAGAAAAAGGAGAAAATTGGGCGAAATGGGGGTTATCGGAGCTCGGCCGGCGGTGAGAGGGTCGCCGGCGACTCGGGCGGAGCGGCGGCGATGGTCGGCGTCGGTGGTCGGCCGAGCGCCGCCGTCGACAGGCGGGATCGGGTGAGTCGGGGTGAGATCGCAGCAGTTGGGAGCAAAGGGGCGCGAGCTCGGGCGAACGAAGATTGTGACGCTTCGAATTCCGCGCCGACCCCGCGTCTCTTATAAAGGAAAAGTTACGACTCGGCCGAGTGAAAAGGTCACTCGGCCGAGTGATCGTAACGGAAATATTTTTTGAAAATTCCTCCCCGCTTACGACTCAGGCGAGTGGCTTTGCCACCCTCGGCCGAGTGGAAAAAGTCCATTCGGCCGAGTGGCACAAGCTACTCGGCAGTTCTCGCCCTAGGAGTGTATCAGTTTCACTCGGCCGAGTGAAGATATATACTCAGCCGAGTGGCAATTATACTGAAATCATGAAAAGAAACAGAGAGTTGGGTACAGCAGACTTCCCTCATTGGTGCGCCGCTCGGGCGGACGAACTTATGTGCTCGGCCGAGTGGATATTCTACTCGGCCGAGTGACTCCTGTTTTCTGCTGTTTGGCTCCGTTTGGGCTCTAATCTCTGTTTTTCTTTCTCCAGTTGATTTCTTCCTTCTCCTAAGCATCGAGCGCATTCCTGTAGCGCTCTTTGTCGCCTTGTTCATCCTCCTAATGATAGATATCTCTTTCTCCTCTCCTGTCAAAGAAAAATAGGACCCTTCATCACGAATTTTTCAGGCAAACGACTCAAAACACTAATAATTTCTAAAACAAAAATAAAGAACAAAGTAAAAATAAAGCGATAACCGTCGGGTTACCTCCCGACAAGCGCTCATTTAAGGTTTTGAGCTCGACCCCTTGGATTTTCAATTTAATGCGGGATATTGGGTGCATATGAGATGCACCCGTCGAATTTACCGGGAAGAACGCTCGGATTTGGATGTTGTGGTGGCGTGTTCTTCCTCAGTGCTCCTTCGTCTCGGGTAGTGTTGGGGGGTGGCTCCCCCAAGCTAGTGCTTGCTCCGGGCCTCGGCTTCACCGGTGACACCGATTGTCGTATCGGTGGAGCTTTCTTCGGAGTCCTCATCTTTGAGAGCTTGCAGAGCTCCCGTATTCTTGCGACATCAGCGTCGCCTTCATCAACTTCCATGGAGAAATCGGGGGAATGCTTCGTCTTTTCTTCTTGGCCCAAATCTGGGCCTTCTTCAAAGTCATCATCGAATATTGCGCCGATGGAATGGGGGATCGCCTCCTCAATGACCTCGTCCAGGAGGTCCATATAGTCGAGCTCCTCATGATAAGGCATGTGTTTCATTGCCTTGGGTATATGAAGCTCCACTTCGATGTTGCCGACGTTCAATGTTAGAGTCCCTTCACGTACGTCGACAATGACACCGGCGGTGGCGAGGAATGGGCGTCCAAGTATTAGCGACGTATCGCCCTCTTCCTTGACATCCATGACCACAAAGTCGCATGGCAAACATATGCCTCCCGGGACTTGTAACGGGATGTCCTCTGCGATCCCTACCGGTCTTGTGATCCGACCATCTGCTAGTTGTATCCGCATGTCGGTAGGCTTCAAATCTGTGCCGGTGTTCAGTCTTCGAAACATAGAGAGAGGCATGAGGCTAACACTAGCCCCGAAGTCTACTAACGCCTTTTGTAGAGGGACGCCGCCTAATGTGCAAGGAATTCGGAAACTCCCCGGATCTTTGAATTTGGCGGGCTCCTTCTCTTTCCTTGTGAACCAAGTCCCCTCCTCAGCGAGCATGATTTTCTCCTTCCTCTTTCTTCCCGTAATCAAATCCTTTAAGAACTTGGCGTATGTCGGGATCTCCACGATAGCGTCGAGGAAGGGGATATTGAGGCTTACCCCTCTCAAATACTCGAGAAACTTGGCTAGCCGTTTCTCCATCTTTGCTCTAGCTAGCCTCTGAGGGAATGGGATTGGTGGCATAAAACGGCGCTCCTCAATCTGCTGCTCCGCTCTGGACTTTTCTTCCCCTTGCGGCTCTTTCTCTCTCTCTCAACTTCAATGCCCGGCTCGCTTGGCTCTACAATCTCCACCACGGGCTCCTCGGTAGGAATCATGACGGGAGTGGTATCCTTCCCGCCTCTCGTAGTAACTGCAACCACGGCGTTGATATGGCCGGTGTTGCCCCGTGGATTTTGCTCGGGTTGAGACGGCAACTGTTGACTGTTTCTATTGAGCAACGCAAGTTGCTCCGCAATTTGTCCAACGACAGTTGTAAGAGAGTCTTGGCCCACCTTTAAGGAAGCATTGATCTTCTTCTGCTCGACCATAAACTCCTCCACCTTAGCTTCAAATTCAGATCGTTGTTGAGCTTGTGGAGGGTTTGGATTTCTCCACCCTTGATTGTATCTGGGCGGCCTATAGGGTCCCGCTTGTTGCCTTGGTGGGAAATTCTGTTGCGGTGGCCCCCTTGGTGGATAATGTTGTTGTTGTTGTTGTTGTGGTCGAGCTTGATGAGGTAGTTGTTGCGGGGGGTTCAATGCTCCATCATTGTTGGCATAGGAGAAACCGGGATGGTTTCTAGTGGCCGGATTGGCCCAATATCCTTGGTTCCCCGCGACGTATTGAACTTGCTCCAAAGATCCCTCTCCTTGTTCTCCTCCCAAATACATAACTTGGGATTGGTCTTGCCAATCGCACATTTGACTTGTTGGTGTGGATGTGGAAGGGGTTCCTTGGGGCTCCGTAATATATTTCTCCAGTCTCTCCACTACCTTGTGGAGAGAATCAAACTTGTTGGCAAGCTCCGCCACGGCCTTGGCCTCATAGATGCTAGATGGCTTCAAGGAGGACGAAGAGTGTCCTCGCTCGTTGCCCCACTGTTGATTGTTCGAGGCCATCTCCTCAAGTAAGGCCGTAGCTTCGTCGGGAGTCTTCGATAGGATGGCCCCATTTACCGTGGCATCAATAATCTGCTTGGTCCCCGGTTGGAGACCATTGTAGAAGCTATGGACAAGCTCCCAATCTTCAATGCTATGGTGGGGGCACTGATGCTGCAGGTCTTTGAAGTGCTCCCATGCCTCTTAGAGTGTCTCTTGAGGTCCTTGCTTGAAGGACATGAGAGCACTCCTAATCTTCACCGTCTTGGAGGGCGGATAGAACTTGTCGATAAATGCGCTCGCCAACTCATCCCATGTGGTGAAGACTCCTTCAGCTTGCGTCCTCAACCAATAAAGAGCTTTATCCTTTAGTGTGAAGGGGAAGAGGCACAGTCTGATGGCATCTAGGGTGACGCCTGGCATCTGGAAGGTGGCACACTTTGATAGGAAGAGCTGGATGTGGTAGTGGGGATTTTCATGGGGATTCCCATGAAAAGGATCCTGCTGCATAAGGACCACTAATCTGGTCTTCAACTCGAAGTTTTTATCGGCCGCCAACTACGGCATAGCTATTGACGAGGTAGTGGAGGAAGTCTTAGGCCGGAGCCTATCTCGAATGGAAATAATCCTCGCCATTCTTGCCGCTAACTCTTCAGGCGTCTCCCGAACGTTCTTAAACCTCCCTTCCGTATCGGGTCTCCTCTCCGCTCTGATTCTCTGCAATGTACGCTCGATCTCAGGATCAAACAATATATCTACAGGGTCCGCTGTGGATCTCGTGTACAGCACGGGAAAACAAAGTTTCAAAGAAGTGATTAGCACAATGGAAGGGTTAGATAAAAAAATGAAGAAATAAAACAAAAAGAAAGAAATAGCTAGGGTGGTAGGATCAAACACAATCGCCTCCCCGGCAACGGTGCCAAAAACTTGATCGCGCCCGGGCGTACACCCTAAAGAGCGACCGTGTAGTCTTACCGCAAGCGCACGGTGTAGCGGCGAGCAGGTATCGAACACAGGGAGGACGTATGATAGTGCCTTCTCCGAACAACCTGGCTATGGGGACAGAAAAGTAGGAAATTGCCTTTTGGCGATGTTGCCACAATCGTCAAACGATGTAAAGAGATATAAACTCAAATAAAGACGCCTAGGGAATAAGGAATCCCCGCTACTCACCGTATCTCGTCATTGTGATTCATCGGTTTCACAATTGCTAGGGTAGAATGTCGGGTGAACTAGTTGCAATTGAATGTAAAACCTAGCTCACGCTCTCGCGTTGTTGCCAGTCTATAGCAAACCTAGGCTCGGGTCCAATCTCTTGCAAACCCTAGCCTAGGCAAGCTAGCATTAGGATCAACGTCATCGTTCAATCGCATCCCGAGCCCACTCTCGTGCAAACTCGGGCTACGACCTAGGTTGGGATAGTTCCTACTCGTCCAATCTCTTGCAAACGGGTATCGGTATAGAATTGCAAACGAGAATCCTAGTGTCGGTCCAATCTCTTGCAAACCGATACTAAGGAAACTCAATTTCAACCCAATTCGGATTTCTAGGGTTTCCTATCGAATTGGGATCCAATCTCTTGCAAATCCCAATCGATATGAACACCTAGCTATCTGTATTATATCAATCCCAAACTAGCCCTAATCAATTCTAGCAATAATTCTACCAAATCGTCACAAATCGAAAATTGGGCTCGCAGGGTTCATCCCCACGCCCTAAGACGTTAAAACTACTCACAAATCATATTGCTAATGGAAGAATAATCAATAGAAACAACAATGGAATTCATAGCAATATTCAAAATAGCAATAAAAATAGGATTTTTAATAGAGAGGGAGACAAACCAATGTAGCTTTCCAAGAATCCAACAAAATAACACTTTTCTCTCCTCTCCAATCACAAGAATTAAACTCTAAAAATCTAATCTAAAAAGGCTGCCAAAAGCAATATAAAAAAGCTCCCTAAACTAGGTTAGAATCTGGGGTTAAATACCCCCCAAAACTGCCCAAAAATTCGTGACCAAACTGCCTCTGCGCAGCTCCAAAATCGTGATTTCCGCTACAGGCAGCGCTGCTCACTCGACCGAGTGACAAAGGTCACTCGGCCGAGTGAGGGACCCTGACGGATTCCAGTAACTCTGGGGTCTTGGGGGTCGTCACATCGGGCGTCACTCGACCGAGTGAGTTGTCGTCACTCGGCCGATGGGCTATCTTCACTCGGGCAGACGGTAACTTCCACTCGGCCGAGTCGGGCTTCTGCTGCTCAGACTGACGGATTACAGTAAGTTGGCTCTTTTTGATGGCCGTCGTCTGGGTGCCACTCGGACGGACGGGATACGTCACTCGGCCGAGTCGGCTTATGATGCTCGGCCGAGTGCACGCTGATATACTGCTTGGAGCGTGTCCGATCTGGCCGGCCGAGCGGGGTCTCGTTGGTCGGCCGAGTGACTCCTTCACTCGGTCGAGTGAGATACTGAAGATGCCCAAATTGCATATTTTTGCCTCCTCGTCGCTCCGACGAAGTTCTTTCTTCTTCCGCTCCTCTCCAATCTCAAAATACCCCTCAGGGAAGTCGTCGGTGACACTCCGGAGTGGGTGTATCTCGGAATCACTCCAAATCGCTCCAAATCTCCTGAAATACGACAAAAACAACAAATCGTGAAAAGTATCGCAATGTTGTCGATAAATCGTGAAAAACGTGATTTGAGCGATTCAAATGGCATGCAAACATGCGGGAAAAAGGTGTAAAATATGGAGTGATCAGCTGCCCCCCAGGCCAGCCAACGCACTTGGTCAGTCTTTCAGCGACGTCGAGACGACGCTACGCCTCCATTGCCCACTATTTCGACCCCTGGCCTTTGTTCCCCTTTTGCTCGCTGTTCCGCGGCTCCTTGACGCTGCCAACACCTTCTACGGACTGCTACCGTGTCTCCCTTCGCTGTCCGCTCTTCCCGTAGTCATTGGGCGCATGTGACGACGTCCCTCGCTCACGAATCTGCCGTGCTCGCTGTTTCGACTTCCCAAATCGCTGCCTCCTCTCCTTCATTATCGTAAATCCACCCGTCACCGCAAGAAGACGTTCCGTAGCCGTGCCGTTCAGATCGGTCGCCGTTCAGACTCTACGTCCATTCTGCGTCAAACACCGGAGAGGTTGGCCCCCCTAACTCGTAGCAAACCCACACCGTAGTAAAATCAAAACCTAAACTAAAATTGGTCCACTTGAACTAAATTTACTTTCAGCATCTGTAAAACGTTGCGCACCGTAGGAAAGATCGATAATCGGACAACTTTTCTGAGCACATAAGGTAGACGTCGATCTAGACTGAACAAAACATCAAAACGTGACTTTCTGACTGATAGGGAGTCCCGTCAATTTTATAAACAAACCCTAATAGGACTTGTTGAAAAATGCGACCTGACACCGTCGTCATAACCCTGCTTCAGACGGACTACCGCAGACGAGACGTTTGGACGGGACGCTCTGGACGGATGACACACTCGCCACCGCAGGCAAGTGTACTCACTTGTACCTTCGGCCGTGTTTAGGCCTTAGACTTCTAGAACTGTTAGAATGTGAACAAAGAGAACCGGACGTGAAATGATAGCATCCGAGACGTCCATTGATAGCTTAAACTTGATGACGAAGTCTAAGCTCAACAACTTTTGACACCTTAGGGTTATCTTGTGTGTGCGTGCGTGTGGACCCCCTAGAAGAACCATCCCCGTCTTGTCATGTCGCGTCTTGTTTTGCACAGCCTGCGGGCAATAGAGCACTCACCAGTGAGTGGGTGATCCCTTGTACTGATACACAGCTTGCGGGCAATAGGGCACTCACCAAGCTAGAGTAAGTGATCCCTTGTACGGACTTGTCTTGTGCACTTGGGTTGGGGTAGGGGTGGCAAAATGAGCCCGACCCGATCCGACCCGACCCGAACCCGGCATCCTAAACCGGGTATGGGTAGGGGCCAATACGGGTCAAGTAGGATACGGGTTGACCCGACCCGACCCGGATAAAATCCGGGTCGGGTATGGGTTTGGCATGTCAACCTGAATGACCCAAATTCGACCCGGTTTACTTTCTCTATTTATATAAAAAAATTATAATAACTTCAATACACAGTTGCAATGGGGCGTTGTGCTTGTACGATTGTATTTTTGTCCTCTTCTTTAAGATGTCTTGTATTCAATTCTCTTTAAATAAAACTTTTTAGTTAATTTTATTACTTCCGTTAATAAAATGGTAACGTTAATTATACTTCATTTATATCATTGGTGTGGTTTAAGCGACGAGCTACTGGAAATTATGCAACACTTAATAAATTGTCGGTGGCTCTTAATAAATAGCTGGATATCGAAAAAGGAGCAGTTGTGTATAAGTCAAATCTTAACCCGACGGGTTAACCCGAACCCGAACCGGAAATTTTCTGGGTCACCCGAACCCGACCCGGATTCAATCCGGGTCGGGTTAGGGTTTACCCCTAAACGGGTCGGGTCAAATCTGACCCGACCCGAACCCGAAGCCACCCGACCCGTTTGCCACCCCTAGGTTGGGGTAGGGTTGAGCGTGCGCATGGGGAGAGGGTCTGATCCCCCTCAAACCGTAAGGCGTGAACCCTTCGAGTCACACGTGTTTGGTCTTGTTCCCGTGCACAAGGTTGAGCGTTCCCTCGGTTGAGAAGGTGCTGGCCGCCTTCTAACCGAAAGGCGTGAACCTTAGTGACACACTTCTTGTCTTGTCTTGTTTCCGTGCACAAGGTTGATCGTTCCCTCGGTTGAGAAGGTGATGGCCGCCTTCTAACCGAAAGGCGTGAACCTTAGTGACACGTCTTGTCTTGTCTTGTCTTGTCTTGTCACATCTTGTCTGGACCTGTTTAGGTTAGTCCCGTAGTTCGTAGCAGATGCTACGGTTACTACTTGTCACGTTGTACTTTTCCTGCTGCGTTTACTTCCTTTTGTTACTCTGTTATAACCCCAGCATGCTAATCAACCAGTAAATCGTTGCTTAAAATTTTGGTACACTTGCAGTAGAGTCTAACCCTCTTTTTGTAGACTTTACTTGACGTACAGTTCCTTTCTTTTGGGTGCTATACGTCAGGTGTTGAGCCGGAGTACGTTGACGAGGTAGACTTGCCAGAGTACGTAGAGCCGGAGGACGCAGACCCAGAGTACGTGCCTGAGGAGGACCCGAGCTTGAGATCTTCACGTTGCTGATCCAGAGATTTCACTACAGTTTAGTTGGGTGCGTAGCACCGTTTATTTTCTGTCTAGGTTGGGTGCTTGCACCAGTAGTTTACCTTTCAGTTTTGTGGCCGAGTCAGGCTTTTGTTAAACTCTCAATACTACTGGATCGTTACTTTGGAATAAAATGAATGTTTCCTTTTTAGTACTTTTTTTGTTCCGTACTAACCTGCAGGGACCTGTTCCTTTGTCTTGGAGTACCACACAGACGCTTATTGGGCCCGAGCTTCACAGCTCCGGCCTAAGCGGGCCTTAGTCATGCTTCGCCTCCGTAGTTTTGGGAAGCGGGGCGTGACAGGTTTTAGTGGTGGCTCATGCAGATCCTTTTCTGCAAAAAGTTCGGAATGATAGAAGTATTAAAATTCTTTTTATTATTATCCAGTAATGTGTGCGATTCTAAGTTGTGTTCTTCCTTTCGTTAGGATGGTGGGAGGACGTGAAGCTCGAGATGGACTTTCAGCT
This sequence comes from Scilla litardierei, assembly GCA_030789695.1. Taxonomy (NCBI): domain Eukaryota; kingdom Viridiplantae; phylum Streptophyta; class Magnoliopsida; order Asparagales; family Asparagaceae; genus Scilla; species Scilla litardierei. Next base: position 4,459 of record JAULAV010004272.1, on the reverse strand, counting down.
GACGGGGCCATGGATGGCCGAGACGATGATTTTTGCCAATTACTGGGCGTTATGAGGGAGATGTTAGACGTTCAATATCGGTTGGTTGATCAAGCGCATCAGATTGCTCGTGCTGCCCAGGCTCCTCCGACTGCACCACCACCACCACTGCGAGGGAACTGACTAGTGGAGCAGTTCAGGCCAACAGCGAGGCCTGCAGTGGGACCCGCTCAGTCAACGTCTTTCAAGAGGTCTGGAGCACCTGTGCAGAATCAGAGCAAGGGACCGTGTCATTACTGTGTCAAGCCAAGACATCGGTAGAACACTTGCAGGAAGAAGCTGGGATTGTGTCTGACATGTGGGGCTGCCACGCACGCGGTTAGAGATTGCCCGAGGCATCGCCATGTGGAGGGCGGAGCGCCAGTTCCAGTGCAGCGTAGAGCTCCTGCCACAGTTCAGAGAGGAGCTACTGTCCGTGGACCACCCTTGGCTCCACAGGAGCAGATATTTCGGCAGGCAATGCAACTCCAGAGGCCGGCGTACACCATGACAGCCGGCAAGGCTGAAGACTTGGATGGTGTTATAGCAGGTATATTCTTTTGAGATCTGGTCTTTTCTTTTACAGTTAGATTTTTTCGTTTGTATATGTGTGTTGTCCTTGCTAGTTGTTGGGTAGTGGGTTGGTTGTAGTTCTTTTATACCTTCGGCACCATTCTAGTGTCGTCTCACCTGGCCTTGGCCTTGTTCGACTCCAGTGCATCCATGTGCATCTTATCCCGGAGGGTTGTAACAAGGCACTCTAATTCCCCCCATACACTTCCAAAGTGTTGGGATATCACCACTGGGAACAGAGTGGTGACAGTGAATCTAGATTGTCGATCGATCCCCTTGACGGTCAGTGGACATGAACTATTGCCGATTTCATTGTCCAGGATCTGTCACTTTTCGATGTCATTCTTGGCATCAAATTGCTGGGAGATTTCCACGCTCTGTTTGAATACCACATTGAGAAGGTGGTATTCAGGATTTCGGGCCATCTTAAGTTCGAGTTCTCGGAGAATGCAGAGCCGATGACGAAGCTGACGAGGAAGGACGTGGAGTTTCATTGGTCAGGAGCTTGAGAGGAGGCCTCCAGTATCTTGAAGGCGAGGTTGACTTCAGCACCGATTTTTGCAGTACCGGATCAGAGCGGAGGCTTTGAGGTATATTGTGATGCATCGGGGAAGGTCCTAGGATGCATATTACATCAGCATGGCCACGTGGTCGCGTATGCTTCTCGTCAATTGAGGACTCATGAGAAGAATTACCCGGCGCACTATCTGGAGTTAGTAGCAGTGATAATTGCACAGAAGATCTGGAGACACTTCTTGCTGAGTGAGAGCGTGAAGATTTTCATTGATCACAAAAGCTTGAAGTATAGCTTCACGTAGAAGAGCTCAACATGCGTCAGAGGCGATGGTTGGAGCTTATGGCAGACTATGAGATAGACCTGTAGTATCACCGACTGGAGGATACTGCAAGAGCTGAAAGAGATGGATTTAGAGGTCGTCCACCTGGTGTGGTTCATTCATTCATGAATTTGCAGACTCAGTCCACGATCATGGATCGGATCAAGGCAGCACATGCAGGAGATCCGAAGCTGCAGATGATCAGGAGGCAGGTTGAAGCTGGACTACGGACGGAGTTCGTGATTCATGAGGATGGTTCGCTGCGGTACGACAGTAGGCTTTGCGTACCTGCAGGTGATGTTCAGGAGGAGCTTTTGAGCGAGGCTCATAGCTCGCCATATTCTATACATCCTGGAGGCACCAAGAAGTATAAGGACCTCCGTCTGAATTACTGGTAGATTGACATGAAGAGGAGTGTGGCACGGAGCATTGCCAAGTGTTTGATATGCCAACAGGTGAAGGCTGAGCACCATCGTACGGCTGGTTTGCTACAACCACTTCCTATTCCGGAGTGGAAGTGGTAACATATCACGATGGATTTCGTGACTGGTTTACCTCGGACCCCGAAACAGAGCGACGCAGTCTGGGTAATCGTTGACCGATTGGCTAAGTCTGTGCAATTTCGTCCCATTCCGAGTAGGCCAGTCTACGGGAGTCTTGGCGAGGAAATACCTAGAGGAGAGTGTACGCTTACGTGGAGTCCCCGTGAACATCGTGTTTGACAGAGACTCGAGGTTCACATCTCTGTTCTGGAGAAGTTTGCAGGAGAATTTGGGTAAGGGTCTGAGTTTCAGCACGACGTACCACCCGCAGACCGACGGCCAGTCTGAGAGGACTATTCAGATTCTGGAGGATATGCTGCGAGCTTGTACGACCGATTGGAAGGGATCTTGAGAGGACCATCTTCACTTGGTGGAGTTTTCGTATAACAACAGCTACCAGGCGAGCATTGGCATGGCGCTGTTTGCTGCCTTATATGGGAGAAAATGTCGATCACCATGGAGCTGGGATGACATCGGAGATCGGGAGCTGTTGGGTCCAGAGATGATAGTAGAAGCTGTGGATGCCGTGAGAGACATCAGGGGGAAGCTCAGAGTTGCACAGGACCACTTCAAGCTTTGGGCAGATGCCAAGAGGAGACCTTTGGAGTTCCAGCATGGAGATCACAACTTCCTGAAGATTTCTCCAAACCGCGGAGTCATTCGCTTCGAAAAGAAGGGAAATCTGAGTCCGAGGTATATTGGACCATTCGATGTGCTGGAGCTTGTGGGAGCAGTGGCCTACCGCCTTGCTCTGCCACTATCTTTGGAGGGAGTTCACGACGTTTTTCATGTATCTCAGCTACGTCGGTATGTCAGTGATCCGTCGCACACTGTGGATTTCTCAGAGATCACGGTCCGCCCGTACCTGACATATGACCAGCAGCCTGTGCAGATTTTGGATCGTCGGCAGAAACAATTGAGGAATAAGGTAGTCGACCTGGTGAGAGTGATGTGGCATCACGGATCACCTGGAGAGTCCACTTGGGAGCGCGAGGAGGAGATGAGGGAGCGTTTCCCATTCGTGTTTGCTGATTAGTGTTGTTGATTCCGAGGACGGAATCTTTCTTTTAGTGGGGTAGAATGAAACGGTCGCTTTCCGACCTTATGGATTTTCTGCGTGCACGTGCTTTATCGTGCACGTATTTTATTTGGCTCTTTCTGGATTCCGGTATATATGATGTGATATGCCGTTGTGACCGTATGAGAGTGTAGAATCTTATAGTAATTTTCGGGAACGTCATTTCACGGTTCGTTTTCTCGCAAAACGACTTTGAATGGACGGGGCGTTTTGGTCTTTTGGCACCAATAAGCGGTTCCCGATTTTACGATAAATTCTGGTATGTGTAGCACGCGATCGGACCCCGTAGCGTCGTGCGTCTCGTCTCCACGATCGTCCCGGTATTTTCGGATTATTGACGCCCGTAGCGTCACTTATCATCTAAACAAATTTCCAACCCCTAGTTAACGCTAATCAATTTGAATATTTGAATTAAACCAAATCTTTTATACCCCATGAAATCAGCCCCCACCCATGAAATTCTGCCCACGTCTGCAGCACACTATTCCCTTTATAAATAATTTTCTAACCTAGGCCTATCTCCCAAGAAATCACAGCCACACGTTATTATCTCATCTCCCAAATATTTCGAAACATCTAGGGCTTGTGTTGCAGCCGCACCCTATAAGCTTCAACCCCGATATCTCCCTCCCTCTTTTGGCGCTCTCTCTATCCCTCTCACTTCGACCCCCCCGCCGACGGGCTTTCATCATGGCCTGACCGCCGACGCCCGGCGCCCACAAACGCCCTCAGCCGCCTGGAAGAGCCTCCGCCACCGCACATCAACAGCAGCTTCCCCCACCGGTGCTGCTGCCTTTCACAGCGCCGCCCAACCCTCGTTGATCACCGGAGGAGCGCACAGGCTGCCGGAAACCACCCTCCTGCAGCCTTGTTTGCAGCTGCAAACGGCAACAGCAACCGCTGCCTTTTCCGGCCATTTTTTCGGCCGCCGGATGCCCCCACGGCCTCATCTAATCTGACCGACCATCCTCAGGCCGGTGACACCCCATCCGACAGCTTCTAGGCCGAAAAACTCCTTCGGCTGCCCCCCAGGCCAGCCAACACACTCGGTCAGTCTTTCAGCGATGTCGAGACGACGCTACTCCTCCATTACCCACTGTTTCGACCCCTGGCCTTTGTTCCCCTTTTGCTCGCTGTTCCGTGGCTCCTTGACGCCGCCAACACCTTCTACGGACTGCTACCGTGTCTCCCTCCGTTGTCCGCTCTTTCCGTAGTCGTTGGGTGCCTGTGACGACGCCCCTCGCTCGCGAATCCATCGTGCTCGTTGTTTCGACTTCCCAAATCGCTGCCTCCTCTCCTTCATTACTGTAAATCCACCCCTCGTCGCAAGAAGACGTTCCGTAGTCGTGCCGTTCAGATCGGTCGCCGTTCAGACTCTACGTCCATTCTGCGTCAAACACCGGAGAGGTTGG